>ADNK01000286.1:0-45217 GCA_000320545.1 Bigelowiella natans CCMP2755 | reverse complement strand
TGATGCACTCTTCGTATCCCTTCTTTAGCTCGATCTTTACTGGGGTAAGCTTGCTGGAGGGCTTCGTCGTCGGCTTGGTGATGTCAGAGTACTTCTCGTTTAATATTTTATTAATGTGCTTTTTGCCTTTGTCGATATCCCAATGATCAGCTGGGGGGGTCTTGTCCAGTAGCTCCGTTATCTGGCGGATGGTCTTGCCGGGGTTCTTCTTCCGTAGCTCGGTAGGTGTAGGTAGCTTGTTGTCCGCTAGGTCCATAAACTCTAACGCATTAACGCTTGACTCAGAGGTCCACTCGTCAAGCCGTATCATGTTCTGGCTGATGGTCCTGCCTGACTTCTTTGGCAACTTAGCAAAGTATATCTTGTGATTGTAGAATGATATGATCCCCCCTAATTTTTCTAGGGCATCCTGTCCGAGGAGTAGTTCCATGGATAAAGTCATGGCTACTCGGGTCTTGATTTGGGTCTCCGCGTCGCTGCCAGGTATCTGTAGCTTTAGCATTAGCTCACCGACGGTCTTCATGGAAGAGCTTCCGTCTGCTTGAGCATATTTACGTTCTTTCTTAGTCACTTGATCCAATAGTCCTAACCTTCTTACTGTGCTTAGGCTTATGAAGGACTTCGGCATGCTGCCACTATCCCAAAGGGCAGGTAGTTTCTTGTAGTCTCCGTAGCTGTCTTTAACTTTAACCTTGGTCATAGCAACTTTGATAGTCCTGTTAGCGTCTTCGTCATTAATGTTGCATACTCCTAAGTTCTTTATGTCGTCTAGGGTCATGGGCTTGTCTTGGTCCTGCGTTGCTGGTACTGCTGTCTTCGTCGGCGCCTGCTTAAGGTGATCTAATATTCCGTTTATCTGCTGCTGTATAGCATTGATACTGTTCTGCTTTTTGTTCTTATATTTATTGTTCTTCCCGTTGTTGCTGCCTTGCCATTTGCTGTTGTTATATCCTTGTCCTCTGCCTTTCTTTCTCTTTAACTTCTCGTAGTGTTCGTTGAGCTGCCTGATCGTCATCCTGGGTCGTCCTTCTTTCCTGTCTCTGCAGTCTTTAGCGGTGTGTTTCCCTTTACGTGAGCAGTATCCGCAACGTCGGTTACCTTCCCTGTCCTTGTACCAGTCTCGCTGCGGCTTAATAGCGTTAATGTTTCCTATGCCAGGTACCTTAGGGCTGGTAAACTTGCGGTCCTGCTCCTGCTCGCGTAGGGATATAGCCTGCACTGCTGCCTCCATCGTGGTGTAGCCTTTCTCCGTAACGTAAGTGGATTCCTTTATCTTTAACTTGAACTCTTCAAACCTTGCCTGATCATCACCTGTGTTGTAATTAAAATCATGTAGTTCGTCGATCATATCCTGGAAGCGCGTGGCAAAGTCTCTAACAGGTTCTCTCTCATGCTGCATCATTGCTCTGTATTTTCTAATAGCCTGGGGTAGGGAGTTAGCATCCTGTTCATTTACAAAAGCCTTCATTATCGCCTCAACGTCTCGTAGCCCACTAACTGTAGTGTGTATTTTCTCTAGCTGCCTGATCCGGGTCCTGCCTGTCTCGTAAAGGTCCATGGCTTGCTTTATTATAGCTAGCCATTTGAGCTTGTCGTTTTCGGTGGGGTTAGGGGTAAAGTCGCAGAGTATACTCCTAGCGTTCTTCCACCACCTCCTTGCCTCACCTCTTTTCCCGTTGTATTTCGTTATCATAACCGGTGCTGTTTTAACAGACATGAACTGGGTGTTCCGCTGTACCGGCTGCTGCTGCTTGACGGTGCTCTGGGTCGTCCCCCGCGAGGCGCCCAGACCCCCGTCGTTCCTAAACAAAGCTGCCCACTCTGGAGGTAAGTCTGCTTCGTAATCCATGATGTCCTGCATGATAGCTGCCCAAACATCATGTGTCTGATACTTGTATTCTATCGATACTTTCAGTTTGGCGTAGTTGCTCGCCCTGGGTCGCAAGGCTCGTAATGCCATTACGACCTTCTTGCTTTCGGCGGCCACGTCCTCGTCGTCCGCCTCGTAGAAGTTCTCCAGTGCCTCTGCTGCTGCATCTGCTTTCTTAATCCCGGGTGCTGGTCCCGGCGGTGCCTGTGGAGGTGTTCCTCCTCCTTCCTTAGCGTCCGTATCGCCCTTCCTTTCCTGTTTCTGCTCGTGCCCTTGCACGGCCTGCGAGCCAAAGTCCTGCTGTTCTTCTAGCTGCTGTGACATTGTTAGTCAAATCGTTTCCCGTGTGTGGAAGCCAAAGGTTGTTGCGCGTAAGGTGTTCACAGGCCGAGGCGCTACGTGCACAAGTAGGCAGGGGGGGGGAAAGGCACGTTTGCTTCCTTTTGAAGAGTTGTGTTTATTTTTATTAAAGATTATATTTTTATTAAATCGTGCACTGCGTAATCATTCGCGAAGCTTTCGCGAATGCCGCCGCACGTGGGGCAGCACACTTCCGGTGTGCTGCCATGAGTCCCGCCGGAACCCACGTGCCTATGCTGTATTAATATCTACGTTATCTATATTCTATATCCGCGACAACCCCTTTGTTGTCGCACGTGACTTGTGCCCGCGTAGTGGTACGCGCTACAGGACGATGATGAAGGACGAAGAAACAAAATTCTGAGATCGGACTCATCCTCGTGAGCATCAAGAGGCACAAAATCGCAAGATTGCTGCACGTGAAAGCCACATCAATGAAAGCTAGAAGCCAAAAAGCAAATCGAAGGCATGTGCCATTCGTCCAAAAAAATGAAACTGACAACACTGGCGGGGCGGGGACAAGCACCTCCACCATCACATAATTTGCGCAGACGTGCCATGCTAGCATGGTGCATCGCGCTACATGCAGCACACTAGCAAGGGTGGTGCGTTTGCTTCCACGACCTCATGCATGCTTCAATTTTTTGCGATCTCACCATGCGCAGCAAAATCGTGCGATTCAATGTGAAGTGTTCGTGTTCGAAGTCCCTCGTGATGATCAAAATGTCACAAAACAGTCAAATGCAAGGTTCGTTCAGCAATTCGTGCGATGCATAGATGCATGTACACGCAGCATGTGCTTCAGTTCTGATTCGATATTATGTGAGGTAATGGTGACCATGTCTGTATTCCAACATCATCAAACATATACAAGACATTTCAAAGCAACGATTAATGCAAGTCCCTGCAACACATTGTCAGCGATTGCAGCAAGGGCGAAGCCCAAACCATGGCCTCCGTATCCTGTGGTGTACCCCACCTGGTGTGCAATGCGTCCCACGGAGAACAAGCAAACCAGCATGAACGTTGGGAACGGAACTGAGATTAAAAGAGAAGAAGAGTTAGAACTTTCTCCACTACAAATTTTGCAATTCATGTTTTTCCTCTGTCTATCGCGAAAGGGTGTTTTGCATTGCTTGACATTTTTTCTCGAATTAAACTCATCAAATATCTGACATTTATCAGGAAACTTACATACGAGGCCGACAAGAAATAGTCCAGCTACGAAACATCCGAAATTTTCGACCATGTGATGGATCGAGCGGTTTGCTCGGTTGTAGGCACCGATATCTCCATCGCCTTCGAAAATAATAACATTCTTGGCAGCATCCTCACCAATCATACGGTAGATAAACGGATTCGAACGTAGATTGCCACTTTTCGGAAACATAATTCTTGACTTCCACACAGCTGCAGGGTACAAATTCACGAAAGTTACCATCCGACCGAATAGCACTAATGCAAGGTACAGCCAATACGTTTCCGCCTCTGCAACTGTGGATATCTTCTTCATGTAGAATTCTGTAGCCCCAAAAGCATAAATGGCGTATGCAATTCCAAAACCGATTGCTAGGGATATGATTGTGAATGCAATTGGTTTCATAATAGACCCTGTCTTATCCTCCTCCTTCATCAGAGGCATTCCATCTGGCTTTACCGGAAGATCTTTGGGGAGAAGAGGCGTTTTCGCATCCTTGGTTCCATTGTCAGTTCCCATTGCGGTAGCGAGAGGAGGAGAAAGCTAACAGTCTTTCAACAGGTAACTTGGATTGTTGGGGTGCGCGAGCTGCGATCCTCCTTCTGGATTCCGGTTTGGGGGTATACCAGCTATTGCAACACATCGTATCTTCTTGTTGTATTTTAGGAAATTACACCATAAACTACAAACTAAAAAATAAGAAACATCTTTCCACACGTAGATCTAGACTCTAGATCCAGTGGGAAATTCCTAGATTCATTGATGACACACTAAATAATTCAAGCAATTAAACAGGATATTCTGACCTGCGTCTCTCGCCAATCTCCGGGACTCTTATTGGGAATTGTGTAACAAAGCAGATATTGGTTGACGCATAGGGAAAATGACCTCTGATTAGTGGCCTACTTGATCTGCCTTCTTTCTCTCCCAATTGATTCGCCGATGGCTCTGCGCACATCCACCCGCACCGCACCGCACGGCACCCACCTATGATAATTATGAGGCCTCCATCCAATTTTTACCGCCGTTTCTGACTGGAAATCTCCCAAATTACCCTCGCTCTTTACGTGAGCGCACACGTGCTAGATATTAAATGGGACTGCACATGGTCTGCCAGGTCCTCCGCCTCGCCAACTTGCTTTCCATTGTATTGTTAACGACTTCAGCGGAAATTTTGAAGCGGGTAAGCAATCCCTTAGTTCATATATGGTTGAATGTCTCCCTCTCTCTCTCTCTCTCTCTCTCTCTCTCTCTCTCTCTCTCTCTCTCTCTCTCTCCCCCTCTCCCCCTCTCAATATACGTCTGACATTCTATGCATAATGACATGATAGTCTCCACACGGCGACGAGCTCGCTGATGAATTATTCAACGATCGCGTTCCAATTGCACGGAGAATGCAACATCTTTTTGAGCTTCGAAGTAAAGGGGCTCAGGGGAACGAAAAAGCCATCCAGGAAATGAAAACAGGAATCCGGTTATTTGCCACCACAGTGTTAATGGAACTGTTTTATCTGGAAAAAGTCTGAATATACATTCGAATTTTTGGACGGAATGTATACTCTTATATGACTCTTAACTCTCGGGTTTTAGTTCTAAATCGGTCCTCCTTCGCCATGAGGTAGCGTATCTACTAGGACAAATGCAGCACAAGAAATCGGTAGTTATAACTTCGAAAATAGATCCATCCGATAAGGCAACTACCTTTTCCTATGGCTACTACACTTCTCAAGCATTGATGGATTTTTAAGTAGAGCTTTCTTCTTCAACATATATGTGCAACAGATTCCTTTCTTGGTATCGATTTTGAATTGCACAGAAGAGCATCCTATCGTGAGACACGAGGCCGCTGAGGTTGACCTCTTATGTGTCGGATGAGCTAATCATTACAACTGAAAAACATCATCATCATCATCAACAACAACAACGAACATTTTTATTTATACAGGCCCTCGGAGCTATTGGTGATCCTCTGTCGGAAAGTATTCTGAAAGTATACACTGGTGATGATATTATCCTCGCTCTCAATTTTCTTTCTGCTTCAACACATTAATAGAGTTCCCTTGAGATGGTTGTAAGGGCGGGACATCATATCCACGCTGCACAAGTTGCTATCATCAATTTAACTCTTTCGAGCGTATTTCCCGCTGGGATTAACAGTCAGAGCTGGGATAACAAATTTCTTTGATATTGCTACACGCAGACGCGAATTCTCCTGTGGAAGTCTCTGACACTTGCAAGCTTGCCCTTTCCCGTAAATAATATATCTTCTTCATCATCGTCATCATCATCATCCTCTGTTCCATTTCACATGTCATATTATTAACACATGTCCCAATGCTGCCTTATAGCTTTGCTCGTCAACCATCTCGAATCCATTGGTTAATTGTCGTTCTCTCTCTTCACCAAGGCTTGGCATGGCTGAGAGAACAGCGGGAGCAGGATGGTATTGATCAATCGTCCGCCCCTTCTCGACAAAGGTGGAAGCATGTAGAAATACCTATCTTATGCATAATGTAGAGGGGGGGCAGAAAGAAGGGATGAGGAAATAAATGAGGGGTTTACTGCTACAACCCAGAACCTCAAGTCTATATTTTTGAAGGTATATTTCCATAGACCCGGCTCCCCCTCTGTCCTCCTCCTCCTCGGCGGTGAAAGCAACGACAGTAGCTGTAGATAGGTTGGGGGAGCGCCTCCTCGACAAATCCCTCTCACTTTTTGAGCGTTATAAAGCCATGTTCTCGCTCAGAGGTAAGTTAGAAAGAATATTACAAAAGAAGAAGGACAATTATTATTATTTTCTAGACGTCACATACGAGGTAAAGACTAAAGACTAGCACGTACTTTATGCTCAAAATGCTTTTGTCTCGTGCCTGCTTCTCCCTCCCTCTCTGCTCCCCCCCCCCCCCCCCTCTCTCTCTCTCTCTCTCTCTCTCTCTCTCTCTCTCTCGAGGGGAGGGGGGAGGAGGGGGGTATGCGGGGCAATAAACAGATTGGGGAAGAAACTGTACCTGCGTTGCGTTGGCCCAAGGGCTTTCAAGACAAAAATGCGGTGAGAAGGAAATCGAAAGACGATTTCACACTAAGATTCCTATTTTTTTAGTATGATCTGTAAATTCTCCTATGTATGATGGGACACACTCCACAATAGTGTGATGCATGCATGTGTGTGTGTGTGTGTGTGTGTGTGTGTGTGAGTATGAGAGAGAGAGAGAGAGAGAGAGAGAGAGTCATATAATATATTTGTGCCAAGCAAAAAAGCATAACTTTCTATATCTGAGTATCCATCATTTCAATATTATACGGAACCTATTTTGAAGGGATTTTGCCTCGTTCTGTTTAGTGGTTGAAAAGGGGACGGTGCCTGTTGCTGGCACCCTGCTGCTAGCACATAGCTTGAACAGGATGCTAACAACAACTTTGCAACAACATTGGTCCAATCGTGGTGTTATTAGGTATTGCGGCATGAGCTGGCATTTGTCCTGGGGCAAATGGCTTGTGAATCTGCCGTGAGTTATCTCCGAGAGCGGCTCCAAGACGAAGGGGAACATGCAATGGTTCGCCACGAGGTAGGTCGTTACGTCACTGCATCATTCATGCACATCTGAGACGCACAGGGAAAGTAGGGTATATTCTAGCTGACATCTCTTTATAGTACGAATGTAATGTATGAGGAATATAGGGTTAGTTGTTGTTGTTGTTGTTGTTTTTTAATGGGGATTACATGACGTGCAACAATTATCACAAGGCTGCGGAGGCGCTCGGCGCAATTTTGACGTCTGAGTGTAAGACCGTACTTCAACAATATCTCTCGCATCCAAACCCCTTGGTAATATTGATGAGAAGGGCAATGAAAGAGAGGAAAGGGAGAACTCTTATACTGTGAGAAAGAAAGATAATAAAGAGAAGGAAGTGGAGGAGGAGGAGGAGAAGATAGCAAGACAAAGAGAACGAAATGGAAGCGGAGACTATGACTACAAAAAAAAAAAGATGATTCTCAGCCATGTTTTGTTTTGAAGTTTTGGTGATTACGCGATAGTATTGGTGCTTCTCTTCTTATTTCATAGTCTCTTTAGTTAAAATACTCAATAATTCTTTTTTTTTTCCATTTTATTCGTGGTAGATTATTTGCCACATGATTATCTGTCACTCGCACATATTTAGCATTTTTTTTTCCCATCCAAAGGTTCGGGAGAGCTGCGAAGTTGCACTTGACATGTAGAAAATTCACATCGATAACGATATCCTTTTCCCTTAAATAACAACGATGCTGCATTTCGTGGACATATTTCAGAACAAACTCAGACTTCTTGCACTAAGCGAATCTTTCTTACTTAACATGTCTACCTGTCAGGTATTTAGATGAAATAGGGCAAAATTGATGTATTTCACTGCGTATACACAAGTATTCCATCCCGCAGTAACTATCACCCAGAATTGGCATCTGCGTGGCTTAACTTTGTGCATCAGTTTTCACAAATCTATCGCCACTACTGCTAGCTTCATGCCAAGCATGCTCGTTCGCTGCCCAGTATTGTTAATTCACTTGGTATCTCATGACGTTGCTACTCAACAGTTTATAAGTTTTCACAACAAGCAATTAGTGCATTTGTGGCGCGATGATGCGCTCAGTCATGGCATGCCAGGTGCAGTGATAGAGCATGGTGCCAGATGTGAGACAAATGGATGATGAAATCATCACATTCTTTCAGTTATCATCCCAATGTAGCTGTGCAAAGCGGCGGCTAGCAACGGTGCGATGCCAGACAGATGTGCACCTACATATGGTGCTGTGATGTCGCACACCTTGCAGTCCACAACATCAAGCTGTCTGCGCTAATTTCCACGATGAATGCTAGAATGGCTGACTGACACCAGCAGAGCTGCTCATCACATGAAGAGACTGGGTTTCACACCCAACATGCAATCAAATCACTGGAGATGAATCAATGCAACATCATCGACAACACGGATCACGTCCTCTGAGTGCATCATGTAATGCCCACAACATTCTGCACGTGCCAACGCAGACTTCGAAACCAACTGAGCAACATCGTGAATCGAAAAAGCAATGCAGAAAATGCGATTGCCTGCAGCTGAGCTGGCCAAACAGAAACACTGGCTGCGCGTACGTCATGCGCGACATCGACGAAAGAATAATGTCGATGCTTCATTTGAATGTATAAAGTCCACAATGACAGAGACAAATGGATTCAGCATGAGCACTGCAGTCGCTGCTTCATTACACAGCCACATTGCATGGGTGACAATTGAACAAATTCGATTTGTTCATTGCATCCGTCTCATCATCGTATCGTAGCGCGCTTGCGTGCGCGCGTTGTGCACACATTGCAACACACTTTCATGCAATGTATCACATCTGAAATGGGTTTCGATGCCTCGCGGTGCTGGCTGTGCTGCTGTCGCATCGTGAGAGCCGCAAGTACTAGCCGCCATACATTATCACCAGCCCGCACGCCACCGCGCATGCGATTAACATTTTCAACACACAATAACTCATTTCAATATCGATCTATAAATTTTCCAAAGCAAAGTCAATAGCAACGCAAAACGATGCTTCGTTGACTTTCGCACCTGTTCATTCGCCTGCAATGCACTTAATATCGATGCACTACCGTCTACCGTCCGGGGCGTTCCAATTCCTGCGCGGGACCTAATCGGTTCTTCGTATACTGCAAGAAGAACTCTGCATTTTTAGACTCCGCATCGAAGTTTCTATCGAAAAGATTTGCCGGACCAAGGTTGATATGATTTGGAGAAACTGCAGAGGAATTCGATCTTTTTTCCGATTTAGCCGCTCGGGACTGTCCAGAGCTTCTTTGTTCATTAAAATCTATCTCTGATACGTCATCATCGATGTCTTCCATCATCATGGCATCTTCTTCAACAGCAGGCCGAGATATTGTTGGTGCTGGTGCTGATTCTTGGTGACGTGGTTGAGTCACTTTTATTGAGGGACTTGCCGCCCCAGAGGTGGGTTTGCTACCACCCTGGCTTTTCTTTGTTTTGGTGAAGAATTCACCTCCCACGACCTGTGGAGGGGGAAAGATGTAATCAAGGGGCAACAAGAACAAACATAGCCGTGTTATTCATGGTTTTTAATAATGAAACAGCTATTCAATGCAGCGGTATCAATGCTCGGATTTTGATGCGATAATCTGTTGGGTCCGCCTCGGTTCGGTATGTGACAAACACATTTTCATATTGATATCTAAAAAATATTGGGAGTGTAATTTTTTTAATCAATATACCCTTTTACTATTGTTGCTAGGTTTTCTTGAGATTTTGGAGGAACTTATTTTTTTTCCAGTCTTGAAGTCAGATATGGGAGTTGCTCCTGTATTGTCATCGAAACATGTGTGAATTTGTGATCGATAAAAGTTTCGGCAAGAAGTATACGGTAAGTATTCGATAAATGAAAACTAAGCCCGTTTGATTTAGCCGAACAAGAGGATTCCCATTCTATACAAAAGAAACATGCGAATTGTGCGTTCTGTGACACTTCACGAAAGGGAAATTAACTGCTTCCGAATATCTGATTAATACTTGGTTTTGAAGGCTGGCAGCCCATGCTGGTTTAATTGCGCTCGCAAGTATTCAGAGCGTATAATATCTTCAGGCAGCACTGTCGAGCTTCCCCCTCATTGAATATATTCACAATAATAGGTCAGGATGCCTATGGTTGGGGTAGACAACCCACGTTTTTTTCGATCTTTCTGCGATACAAGCTAGGATGAAACTGCCACCTGTACAAATCACGTGCATTCTCACCCAAATTTGTCTCTTTTTTATGTCTTTTTTACTAGATGCATTGCACTTTCTCTCTACTTTCTCTCAAGAGTGCAACTCGATGTGTGAAATTTGAGAATGGTTCCTAGTCGCAGTATGAGGAACGTGATGTATTCGGGTGTTGATGTTTCTTTTGTCGTTCCTTGATTTCATAGTGAATTCATACGTTGCGTCCGGCTTCCCTTTTCGACATTTCCCAGAAGTGTTCTGACACCATGAATTTGGTAGTCGATGAGCGGGCTTGAATCTCTATAAAATCTCCTTGTGTTCTGAGCTACGACATAACAATCTTTTTTTTAAATCTTGGAATAGCAAGAGAGAAAAAGAAAAGAAAAACACAATTACGTACTCGTAGGCTCTGGAACTCGACCGCTGCTGTGACACCATGGTTAGCGTGATTGATGATGATAACTTTGTGTTATCGCTACTCGTGACGATCTTCATCCAACTGTCGTTCTTCGCTGTCGCGGTTGTGACAAAAAGCGAGAGTTTGTACGACTTCGCAGGAGGGTAGAAATTACAGATTTTTCTGTTTTGTTTTTATTTGACTGTACTGATTACCTCATGCTTGATTTAATGAAGATGATAGGCGTTAAAGATTGGTATGAGTTTTAAAATTTTGTGAAATATGAGGGGGGAAGTATGATATGATCGCTCGTGGAGAACACGCTCATGGGTGATATTATCAGGTTGAATTACATTATCGTCTTTGTGATGACGTTGGTGCTGAATGGAAGTGGAAATGTGCGCGGAATAGTGCTCACAATTTTAGTCTGCATTTCACGTGCATTCTTGGGAGGATTTCTCTTGTTCCGCGTCCTTACCAGGAAAGGCGATGGCAGATTCGACGAGGCAAGGGAGAACCCCTGCAAATTTCTCATCTTTTGGGTGTTCCAGATTTTATGGGTATTCCTTATTGCATCCCCAGTAATCTATGTCAATGGCAGTGGCAGTGATCCAGATCTAGGAGCCGTGGACTACCTTGGATTTGCTATTGTAGCTCTTGGGACCATATTTCAAGTAGTTGCAGATCTTCAAAAGTAAGCATGATTGAATAGTTTGTCAAGAAGGAACAAAGTTAATTAGTTTCTGAAATTAGGTACTCATTTCGAGCAGACAGGAAAAATAAAGGAAAGGTGTGCGATGTGGGGGTATGGTCAATCTCGCGTCATCCGAACTATTTTGGGGAAGTCACGATTTGGTGGGGCGCCTTCGTTGTAGCCGTACCATCTATCCAGGATCAAAACGAATATTGGGCACTGTGGACGGTTGTTAGTCCCATCTTCACGATGTTCCTCCTACTCTTTGTTTCGGGTATTCCTCTTGCGGAGGGTAAGAAGCTTAGCCGGTTCATGAAGACTCCAGAATCGAAATCTGAATTTCTTGAGTACTTCTCTTCGACGCCACCTTTGATCCCGTTCGTCCCATTTCTGTATAAGCTACTTCCCACCTGGTTCAAGTGCTTCTTTTGCTGTGAGTTTCCAATGTATGCACACAGCGAATTAAAGGAGCAGATACTTCCTGGAGATCAAAAGGGTAGTCCAGCAGCAATGGCTTAGATCATTGTTGGCTTTATTGCGAATTCTAAAAATGAAGCGGTGAACTAATTCTCCACACACACATTTTAGATACAAGCTATTATGAATATACATGTATATATATATATATATATATATATATATATATATATATATATTTACAGAGAAAGAGAGAGAGAGAGAGAGAGAGAGAGAGAGAGAGATTAGCATGTCTATATGCATTTCATTATACATGACAGCACAAATATATGGATTCACCACTGTATCGTAATATTTCACTCGTGCCATCAAGAACTCATGTCTCATGCAATACATACATACACACATAGCGCACTTGCTACATGTATCGTAGTTTGTACACACATTTTATAATTTGTGGATCTATGAGACGGATGCAATAAAACGATAACATTTTTTCTATGTGTATATCTATACATGCGGCTGTACATAAGGTCCTGTGTGTGTATGTGTGCGCTAAAGTCAAATTATGTATGTGCACGCAACACAACGTACAAAAGCTTCGGTGATGCTACATAATGCATATAACAAATGACGGCTATGGCATGACAATGAGCTACATCATGAGTGTGCTGATGCTGCACGTACGCAGCCTACTAGGCTAGCCTATCTAGTTGGTGCACTAGCTGCACTGCACGAGCACAGCGCGTGGAACAGAAGTCCACGCTGCCCACGCTATACGCACGCATGTTCTCGTCGCTAAGCTGCATGCGCTGTTGCGTCGTTACATCGCATGTACTTATGTGTCGATCGTATCCGCATTGTTGAGCATGGTTTCATGTGGACGACACGTGTGTGGACTCATAGTCCCTACAATTTGTTTGTTTATTTGTACTAGTGTTGCCTGGCACATAGTCGTCGTACAGTACACGCATGCGATAGACGCTATAACAAGGCATTGAATTGCATCGCAACACGTGCGTAGCGCCGCGAATTCACGCAACAGAAACAAATTAATAGACAACAATTTGAGCGCTGTATGTAACATGCGTAGCCGCTACTTTGCACAACTAAATCATTGTTCGATGCGACCATTGAATGAAAACATCCATCCGTCTCGCATGCGATGCACGCTCGTACTAGCGCACGGTGCGCACAGGTCATTTAGCTATTCGAAAAATGTTACATAATATGCTTAGAGTGTACACACACCAACACTTACTATACACATATTGCGTATATTCTATGCGGCCATGGTTATCCAATTCGATACTTCGGCTTTTTCATGCATTACAGAAACCAATTGTATGGAAGCTGTTGAGGTGTTCATTATTTTACGTTAATCCGCAATCCTGCTTATTTTTCATATTGTCCTTAGAGATATCTATTTCGGTCAATTGAATTTAGACAAGAAGTTTTTCAATCTCGTTCTTAAGATCTTTTATTTGATTCGCAATTTGTGACTGGTCATTCGCCAAAATTGCGCAAGCAATAACGGATCGTGACACTCCTGAGGGAAAACAAAATCTTGATGGAATCGAGTTGGTAAATTTATCTGTTAAGGAAGATGTTATTACCACAAGCACGGCCCAAACCGGCTTTCGAAGGGACAAATACATAATGAACGTTCTAAATAACACAAACATTTAGATTCATTACACAACAATTTAAGACATCGTATACCTTGTCCTCACATAACAGCGGAAGGTGAAGAAGAATAGCCAATGGCTCGGTATCCGCTGGACATCAGCAAAGTTATTCAAGAATTGATAAATAATTGTGGAAGTCCGTACCGGCAAGAATGATGAGATCTGCAGTACCACGATTAAGAGCCTTTGTTGCCTATCCAGGAACAAATGATCAATAATATTCAAATGGCATCGCAGAGTCGAATATAGCCTTTCAATCAAACTCACCTCGTTCGCCCCTTTCTTTAACTGCTTATAGTTGTTGGCCTGAGATTAAATGAATATACGATTTTGAAACATATCCAATTATCAGTTTTGGAGAGCCCGATAGCCAAAAAAGTAGTGGAACCACCATGAGAATAGCCTACAATCTAAGCCTATTTTCCTCATTCCTCTACACGCACCTGGTTGACAATGTCTATTATCGTATTTGATAGCTTGGCATCTGCCAGAGGGAAAGCGCGTTTGTCGACTTTCTTGGCCTTAATTGTAAACGAAGTTAATGTGGTACTTCAATTTACATCAGAGAACATCCCTGGCTGGAATTCTCAACCCAAAAATGCGAAAAAGAGCTTAAAATTGCGCATCCATTCATCATGAGAAATGTAGAAGAGGGTATCATTCCGCGATCCAATATTATCTGAACTCTTTCTAAGGGTAGCAAGGACGCAGGTAATGCGGGGAAGTAGGCAAGGACCATTATCTCTGTGGAATATGTTGAATCAGCATCAGAGTGCAGTAATATTTTCTCTTGATCAACATAAAACTTTGATATTTTTTATATACGACTACTGTAAATTTGACGTTATGTTGCGAATTGTCCACATCTCGGGTTGGAGTTGGGGTCGCAGGAACACCGGTTCGATCTTCAGCTCGGGGAATTGGGAGCCTGGGAACTCAACGTGAGTCTGTCGATTTAGCCCTGTTTCTGCCCGAAATAGGTGCCCTTTTCATCAGGTTTCAACGCATCGGCGTTATTATCGTGATTCCAATGCTTCATCTGCTTCGAGGCTCTCTGGGAAATTTCGGGGTTCCTTTAGTTCTTTCTCGGCTTCTGAGCTGAAAGAACGTGTCGCTCGTAAGAATTACAGGAGATTTTCTCTTCCTCTCCGTGGCCCCATGCCATCGCCCAAAACTTCTCAGAAGCGGCGGTACAGGCATTCACCGGAGATACCTCCCTTCCTGTGAGAAAAGGGGGATTGCAACGGGCCCTGGTACTATTGTGACATCCAATATCGGCATTTTCCGCCTCACACTACCAGGCTGCCGTGCTGCTGTTTGATCTCTTCTCGCCCAACACATCGAGATAAATAAGGATAGTCACGGAAATTACGCGTGGGTCTTGGCAGCGCCAAGGAAGTCAAACTACCATGAGATTGGGTTTGCGTTATGAGGTTTTCGATATCGGAGTTCTTCCAAAGGATCTTCTTAATCTCCAAAATAGAAATATGTCCGAGATAGTGCAGCAACTGTCAAAGCAACAGGGAAAGGTGGTATACATTTTTTTCCCGCGTCGTTCAAATTGACTTTAGTTATTCTTTCAAAATCTGAATATAAGTACGCTATAATTGGCAAAGATCAAATGTATTAACAATGTTATTTTAAAATATGGTACTTTTCTTGTTATTCTCAGGTTACATTTCTTAAATATTCAAGCTGGCTCAGATACGCACGAACACTTTTCAATTGCGGGGAAAATGTGGCGAGACTGTAATCATCCCTTTTAACCAATTTTCCATATACATTGTTTCAACTCCTGATGAAAGCATAATTTTAAAATATCAATTGGAATTTGAAATCGAGTACACGCACACACACACACACACACACATACACATACACATACACACAAACACACACACACGCACACACATATTTACAAAAAAATATGTATATCTTATGTGTGAGCCTTTTATATACATACGCATTAAACCGCCACTTTTCAGATATTTTGAGACTTTTCTCATGGTACACCGGACTACGTATCTCAAACGCGGCTCAGCGAAGCCGATGCTCTCAGTAGACTATGGAGAATTTCTTGTGTTTTTATTCCTGCAGAAGTTCATCAAGCATAATTCATCCTCGTCATCGTCGTCATCGTCATCACCTGCCAAAATGGAAACCAAGACTTCTACTAGTTCCACCTTGGAGGCGATGAAGTTCCTTAGAAATAATATCTTTACAATCCTCACTTTGCTGAGAGATCCAGTGCACCACACCCCCCTCCTGCAACAGCAGCAGCAGCAGCAGCAGAAGTATAACTCTCACAAAACATCTTCATCGTCGCAACAACAGAAACAGCCACTCATGATGCGGCGGCATGAGTTCACAAGACTTACATTTCTTGTGGCAGCTTCGGAGGGGGAAAATGCTAGCAGCGAATTAGAATCTTTTGTGAGCCTTGCTCCGTTTTGGAGCACCAAGCCGAATTCCGAAGTTCCAATAGAAACGCTCTGCCAATGGACATTAAAGGTATTTTTTTAATACAGTAATTTCGCAACTCGCTAAAAAGTAAACACTCTCAATATATGTAACACTTTTGTGTGGGTGACTTATAGCATTTGCGGGAACCTGTTCAAGTACCAGAGGATCTAAAAATGAAAGTCAGGCAGATACTTCCAACAATTCGAATAGTTGGCCAGCAGTATAGTAACAAGTGTATAGTAATCAAGGACGAGGAGCTTTGTGGGGGGGACATTAAGATACACGGGTGCAGCAATGTTTCCGTATATGTCCTCGGCGTAGCGAGATTTATTCAAGTCAGTAATTGTAATAGTTGTACATTGAATCTGGGCGTATGTAGAAAAATGATAACGATGAAGAATTGTGCCAACATGACGATCACCGCAGCTTCACGACGTACCCACCTAAGTGGGTTAGACAATTGTAGATTTTATCTTTTTTGTTGGAATCGGCCAGTGTTCATCAGGCCTGTGCGGAATGTGAAGCTCGGTCCTTATAACACTCACTACCCCACGATTAAGTCGGATATGGATAAAGCGAACCTCAACCCCAATGCTCATAATTTGTGGAGCGAAGCCATTGTTTTTGGGGAACATGCTAATGTAAAGAAGAACAAAAATAAAAGCGACACGACGCTGGGGAAAGACAACGATGACGACGAGAACACAACGTCCACCACAGCTAAGATGAGTCCGGATGAATGCTTATCGGAAGAGTCTGAAGGCATAAAAAGTATGGAGATAGAAACAAAGAATTCAAGTCACTCGAAGAAACGCCAACGTGATGACGAAGAAATCGGTGGTGATGACGACACGACAGCTACGCACGTCCGCCACCAGCAGCAACCGGAAGATATATCTTTGATGCCCCCGGAGGAATTCTTCTATGAGCCCTTTCTCTTAGATAAGAGCTGTAATAGTGGTAGTGTGGATGGCGATGCTAAGAATGGTCATGGGAAGAATCTATGCCCTTTTACTTTGCCACAACCATACGCAAATGCCCATCCACTACAACGACAACGGGTGCTGGATTTAAAGAACATGATCGACACTACCGATATGAACGAGCGTCAAAGGAAATCAGTTCACAGCTTTATCCATGAAGCTTTCCACAAGTGGCTTGAGGACACAAAACGTTTACAACACATCAAAAACGTAGCGAATTATCAAAGCAAGTAGTCCCACAATGATTAGATTGTAATGACGCCGGTGGAGTCTCAAACTTCGATGACGTATTTTTCCTGAATGTTTGAACCGATGTTTCCTTGTCTGAGAGCGGGAGCTACATTCTTCAAATTGAGGCGTTGATGGGTATGAGACGGATGTAATGATTTATTTCAATTTGATCATGGTCATCCTAATGTAGTTGTGCAAAGCAGCGGCGTTGATAGATAGACACATGAATCGATAGGCATCACAGGTTGACACCAACGGGCAGATGTGAGCATGACCACATGGCCAGCTATTCTACGTGTAGCACCTATGTTCATAGCTGAATGAAATGAAGCATGCATGCGATCGTGCCGGTGATCTAGCCTAGTAGCGATCTAGCGATGGCTGCATGACGCATCATTATGCTAGCATGTGCACGCTCGAGCGAGCTACATGGATGCTGCGGCTACGGAACATGTGACCGTGCCCCCCAGCTAGCCAGCCTAGCTAGCTAGCCAGCTAGTCAGCTAGCGCCATGGCGCCCAGTCACAGTGCCAATGAAGCGCCTTTGAGCAGCAATGGTGCACTGTACGCACGTCATTGTGAAGCGAGCCATACACACTCATTTGAAAACCACCAGCGCTATAGCTAGCTAGCCATGCGTCACAGCAGCGTGACGCAATTTGTGTTGGAATGCCCATCAGACATGCTGCGATGTGCCAGCATGGCCCATGATGACTGCCCATGCTGCGAATGCAAGCATGCAAGACCCGTGGTGGGATGCAGCACAAAATCATGACTTGAAGTTGGCCAACTTGTCCGTGAGATTCGCTTGATCCAACCAATGATGGCGCCGTTCAGAGGGTGCCTGTGGAGGTGTTCCTCCTCCTTCCTTAGCGTCCGTATCGCCCTTCCTTTCCTGTTTCTGCTCGTGCCCTTGCACGGCCTGCGAGCCAAAGTCCTGCTGTTCTTCTAGCTGCTGTGACATTGTTAGTCAAATCGTTTCCCGTGTGTGGAAGCCAAAGGTTGTTGCGCGTAAGGTGTTCACAGGCCGAGGCGCTACGTGCACAAGTAGGCAGGGGGGGGGAAAGGCACGTTTGCTTCCTTTTGAAGAGTTGTGTTTATTTTTATTAAAGATTATATTTTTATTAAATCGTGCACTGCGTAATCATTCGCGAAGCTTTCGCGAATGCCGCCGCACGTGGGGCAGCACACTTCCGGTGTGCTGCCATGAGTCCCGCCGGAACCCACGTGCCTATGCTGTATTAATATCTACGTTATCTATATTCTATATCCGCGACAACCCCTTTGTTGTCGCACGTGACTTGTGCCCGCGTAGTGGTACGCGCTACACAGTCAACCTCGGAGCACGGCGTCGTGCAGTCGAAAACTGCTACGACGACGACGAAGACCAAGGAAATAACGAGCACGTCGTGATGTGGGCCTTGAAGAGCAACCCGATCCTCAAGGACTCCGATGTCAAAGCCTTGATTGTTCTCCCCTCCCCCCTCTCAAGCGAAGCCCTAGCGCGTTCTGTGACTTCTTTTGTGTCCCCGAAAACGGCTGGCGCTCCTAGGAGAATCAACTCGGACCATGGTGATCTTTCTTTTACGACATGATTTCGGAACAGCATCAGCCTAACTATGGTCTCCATTTCATCTCCGAAATCTAACATTGAGTTGTCCAACATTCTGGCAGGTCTTTATTTTTGCGGTACTTGTTCTGGCGGGAAGCATTTATGCCTCCCGCCAATAACGCCGCTGTACGTCTCGCGCGAAATATTTTTCCTGATAAATGCAGGACAATATTCAATGAAGACACGTCATATAGTTGCACATTCATCTTAATTCCATCGGCTTGCTCGCGTTCATCGAAGGTGCGTTCTCCGCTTGCCACAACCCTGTTGCTGTTTTCAAAGTCAGTTTCGTTCTTAGTCAAAAAAGTCTATCGAAGGTGTCATTGCATTGGATGTGTGCTACTGAGATTTGCTTTTTGGATAGTACCCTCTCAATTTCCATGTGTGAATTCCAATTTTCTGATGCGTAATTTTTCCGATGGACTATTACTGGGACACAGATTATGCTCAATGATAGCAAAATGCCTATCCTGTGTGTAGATTGCAGGTGTAATGACAAATCAAGAGTCCAAGACAATAGACATGGCGGAGGAGTTGCTCCAGCAAGGAAGAAAAAGTCTCAAGGAAAGACAGTATGAGAAGGCATGCGAGATCCTTTCTCAGGCACTTCAAATAAAGTGAGCCAAGTCTAACTAAACCCTACAGTTTTGAAAATATTTTCTATCTTTGGAATCACATGTTTATTCTGATCTCATTCACAGATGTCAAGAAAAAGGAGAGGAAGACATTGCTTGTGCCCCTTATCATTATGAATACGGGAAAGCTTTACTAGATTGCACCAGGGCAACTCGTAATCTATTGGGAGCACAGGCTGCATCAAATATGGAAGGTTGATTCGATCTGAGGTCTATACAATCTACCCGGTTGAATTTTTCATTGATACTCTAACAGCCGAAGATGGATCTAACGACATGGAAATTGGCTGGGAAGTTCTTGAAGTCTCGCGCAAAATCTACACAAAGGCGTTGATGGAGGGGGCAAATTCAAAAGTAAAGCTTAAATTAATTAAATTTGTTTTAAGCAAAGTATTGGAACTCCTAAACGTGTTGCATAATTCTAATACCAATCTCTTTGTTGGAAAAAAAAAGGAGCACAAACTCGCATTGGCGGAGGTCCATATAAGCCTCGCGGAGTACTCGAGAGAGTCAGGTAGCCCTTTCGTGTCCTTCGATTCGAAGAAGTTGGGTTGTTAAATTTGCCTAACTGATAAACAGAGGATTTTGAGGAATCTTACAAGGACTTTGGGAGTGCACTGGATTTGTTCGAAGGATGCCTTGAAAAGGACGACCGCCAGATTGCTTTTGCCCACCAAATGATGGCTAATGACTCTATATACGCCAAGAAACCTCAAAGGGCGGAGAAGCATTTCGACACTGTCCGAAATGTTCTTGCAATGCGCATGGTGAACATATTTAATTCCATAGCTGAAGTTTCAAACAAAAGGTAAATCTTTAAGAAACAAGTTACACTCATAGTGATACCTGAATCATGAACCTGAATTTGTCCCGTGTATTAACCATTCACTCAGGAAAATTCTCAAGGAAAAAAACAATGGAAAGGTAGAAAGAATTTCGAATAGAATATACCCAGAAAGAAAAGAAATTTGTGTTGTCTCAGGCGGCGAAGACTCCTGTGGACATGGCCGCGAAAGTGCTGGACTCACAAGTCAGTTCTTATGCGTCATATTCCTAGGCTGTACTCAAAATTAATTGATGATATCTATTTCGGTAGCTGAAGAAGGTATCAGACGGGTGCGAAGAAATCTCGAAAATGCTTAAGGAAATAAATGAACTGAAAGAACTTCGGGAGGAGGTGCTTGAGCAGGTTGTACTGAATTGTTATTATAAAACAATCAAAATCTTACATATACTCTTCCATACAGATTCGAGGTCTGCGCGACGTGCCCGCCCCCGAGAAAAATGATAAGAAGGACATGAGCAATATTCTCCAAGCCCTTGCATCGCAAGTTAAGGATTTGGCCGGTGCAGATGGCAAGCAGCAGTCTTCGACTTCCTCCTCTGGTGCAACGAGCAGTGGAACAACGAAAATAGGGTTTGGGACTGACACAAGTAGCAGTGGAACAACGACAATAGGATTTGGAACATCTCCAGCATCGCAACCTACTCAGACAACCCAAGTCCTTCAAGTTACGCGAAAAAGGCCGCCTGAAAAGAGCAGAGATACATCAGCTGCCGAAGGGTCGAAAAAGGCGAAAACGGCTAAATGATACCAGAAACGGACGGAGAAGAACGAGGGGGGGGGGGAGGGGAGGGAAGGGGCGAAGGGGTATTGTAAGTACGTAGCAAAATTTATTATACAATTGGAATATACTATAGAGGCGCGCAGTTTAAATCATGTACGTGCTGCGCTGCACAGCATGCGATGCGCACATGCTGATCACACACACACGCACGCACATATGTATATGCATATGCATGACGTTCGGTTAACAACATGCTAGCATGTACGCATCGTGCAAGAGACCAAGCACATACGCAAGTACATACGTGTCTCTTGCTTTGCAAGTGTGCATCACAAACATGCTATGTGCACACACATGCAATCATGGTGACAGTTTTTCAGAGTGTGTGAGAGTAGAAACGCACGATTCGTAGATGCGTGATAATATAGAGCTATACTTATAATAGACATAGTAATAGCATATAATATATATATATATATATATATATATATATATATATGTGATGGATGAAAGAATTACTAATGAACAATTACCTTCACAATCATCATGCACAGAGCATCATCTTGTGAACCAAATAAAATTTTGTCTACGCTAAAACTCACGTGACTCTCATAGTTTTGAGGCGAAGCTACCAGGTGCACCGAACTTCTTAGGGCGGCCAGCAAGGTACTCCTTCACTCCAGGTAATTCCTTGAACTTTGCATGGAAAGCCATCAACTTTTTCATGTCCTCTGCACCAACAGCCTCCTTAATCTGCGCCGAAGCAGGCCCAATCATCTGATTCTCAATGTTGTGCCAAATAAATGCCTCACCGTATCCGGGAGTCTCACCTCCAAAGAAAGGTCCATCCCCAAGATCGCCCGCAAGCTTCTTGAGTACTGGTGCAAGCTGTTTAACCCAGTCTTCGAGGGATGGAAGCTTGTAGTTTGGCCAAGCCTCCTCAGGCAAGTTCAGGTATGGATCAGCAGTTTGCATTGGATGAGAGTTGGCCGTCTTACACAGCTCAGTTTGCTTCTCATCCACCGTCATCTTACCACCCAAAGTTGCAAGATGCTTGCAGAGTTCGACGGTTTCGAGCTTGATCTTACCATCTGGCTGCTCAATGTAAGGTAGGTAAGGAATCTTCTCAGACTTCAGCTTGCCCCACTCCTCGAAGGTCAAAAGCTTGTCCTTCAAATCTACACCGCCATAGGCAGCGATCATGCGGCATGGCTCGCCACGTGATTGTAGACCCATGAAGTATACTAGCGTACCTGCGTTTTTGCTGCTCTTCTCTTCCGAACCCAATTTTGAAGCGAAGCTACCAGGTGCACCGAACTTCTTAGGGCGGCCAGCAAGGTACTCCTTCACTCCAGGTAATTCCTTGAACTTTGCATGGAAAGCCATCAACTTTTTCATGTCCTCTGCACCAACAGCCTCCTTAATCTGCGCCGAAGCAGGCCCAATCATCTGATTCTCAATGTTGTGCCAAATAAATGCCTCACCGTATCCGGGAGTCTCACCTCCGAAGAAAGGTCCATCCCCAAGATCGCCCGCAAGCTTCTTGAGTACTGGTGCAAGCTGTTTAACCCAGTCTTCGAGGGATGGAAGCTTGTAGTTTGGCCAAGCCTCCTCAGGCAAGTTCAGGTATGGATCAGCAGTTTGCATTGGATGAGAGTTGGCCGTCTTACACAGCTCAGTTTGCTTCTCATCCACCGTCATCTTACCACCCAAAGTTGCAAGATGCTTGCAGAGTTCGACGGTTTCGAGCTTGATCTTACCATCTGGCTGCTCAATGTAAGGTAAGTAAGGAATCTTCTCAGACTTCAGCTTGCCCCACTCCTCGAAGGTCAAAAGCTTGTCCTTCAAATCTACACCGCCATAGGCAGCGATCATGCGGCATGGCTCGCCACGTGATTGTAGACCCATGAAGTATACTAGCGTGCCAGCTTCTTTGGGACCCAATTTTGAAGCGAAGCTACCAGGTGCACCGAACTTCTTAGGGCGGCCAGCAAGGTACTCCTTCACTCCAGGTAATTCCTTGAACTTTGCATGGAAAGCCATCAACTTTTTCATGTCCTCTGCACCAACAGCCTCCTTAATCTGCGCCGAAGCAGGCCCAATCATCTGATTCTCAATGTTGTGCCAAATAAATGCCTCACCGTATCCGGGAGTCTCACCTCCGAAGAAAGGTCCATCCCCAAGATCGCCCGCAAGCTTCTTGAGTACTGGTGCAAGCTGTTTAACCCAGTCTTCGAGGGATGGAAGCTTGTAGTTTGGCCAAGCCTCCTCAGGCAAGTTCAGGTATGGATCAGCAGTTTGCATTGGATGAGAGTTGGCCGTCTTACACAGCTCAGTTTGCTTCTCATCCACCGTCATCTTACCACCCAAAGTTGCAAGATGCTTGCAGAGTTCGACGGTTTCGAGCTTGATCTTACCATCTGGCTGCTCAATGTAAGGTAGGTAAGGAATCTTCTCAGACTTCAGCTTGCCCCACTCCTCGAAGGTCAAAAGCTTGTCCTTCAAATCTACACCGCCATAGGCAGCGATCATGCGGCATGGCTCGCCACGTGATTGTAGACCCATGAAGTACACCAAGGTGCCAGCGCTCTTTAGGGTGTTTTTCTGGCGATCTTCTTTACTAGCAGAGCAACCCATTTTTGTAGCGTGGGGGATCGGACTTTGGATAATGTGAAACTGGTGAATCTAGATATGCAAATATAATAAGACCTAATTAATGATATTATTAGGATACATCATTTGAGTAATTCCCTATGAATATCTATGTAGTGGGAAATTTTTGTTGTCGTAGGATGCAAAGTTAGATTTTCTTCTATTTGCCGTCTTGGTGTGGTTGCCTTCGCGAAATGCGAAACTACTACGTCTTTTGGAATGATAATTTCACACGAGTTTGCACGAGATTAGGTCGACGCTATCACATGTCCCCCTGCGTTTTTGTCTTTCGATGTTCCTAGTTAGTAGTTCTTGACTTCCCAGCTGTTTAATTCAAAATGCCTTAGATCTAGATCTAGATTTACGAGAGTCGAAGATCTCCAGACAAAAAACGCATGTGTTTTATCAATACGAGTATAAGCAGATCTGACGATTCGAGAATTCTCCAAACCTGAAAGTGTAAATGTAAACTCCCGCTGTTCAATACAATAATGCCTAACTTCGATGTTCACACGAACAGGGAAAAGAGGGGTGTTGTTTTCCTTACGAATAAAAGGTAGATAGGACAAGGGCAGGGCATATTTGTATGCCGACATGAACATTGCGAAAACAATAAGTGAAAAGGCCACGCTTTCTTGCACGGCGAATTGGAAGCAAGTCTGAACTTACCTGCAGTGCTCCTGAGAACGAAGGATTCCAGGGAGGAGGAGATGGCCTCTGCGGGCGATGATGGTGAGGAGCTTAAAATGCTCAACAAAGGCGATGGCATCCAGATCCAAGTGGAAAATGGTCAGAAGCAAGTCGGTGATAATGATGAATTTCAACCAGAGATCATTAGCTCTGAGTGGGGCGACAGCGAGGTGATCATCGTTGGGGACAGGAAGCTCCCCGCCTTGGTTACGTATCCTGATGCTGGGACCAATTTTGACTCTTGCTTCAAGTTATTTATCCAGTTTTGTGGATCCAACTGTGTCTTTAAACATTTCCATTTTGTCCACGTAAACCCACCTGGTCAGCATTTTGGAGCATCCACCTTAGAGACAACGCTGACGATGGAGTCCCTGACTAAGCATTTAGAACACGTTCTAAAGCAGGCCAAAGTGAATAAGTTTCATGCCCTTGGTTGTGGGATGGGATCTTATGTGTTTCTGGATTTTGCTTCGAAAAACCCAGACCGTTTACAAACACTTATGTTGATTAGTCCCGTGGCTGAAAAAAGTTGGTATTTTGATTGGATCTATGAAAAGTGCAACATCTTCGCAAATAAAGTTCTAAAATACGATAGGTGGTGGGTAGAACAATTTACTACTCGATGGTTTCATCGCCTAACGATACGTGAGAACACTGAACTTTTAGAGCTTCATGAGAAGCTTTTCTTCAGGCTAAATCAGGCTAACGTTAAAAACATCCAAGTCGCCTTTACCTCTCGTAAAGACATCCGAGAGCAGCTAAAGAGCATCAAATGCCAAACTTTGATCCTTGTGGCCGATGGCGGGTTAATGGAAAACGAGGCGCTTGCTGTGATGGCTGCAATGCAGGAGAATAAACATGTAACTTGGGTAAAAGTTCGAAATGCCGGCGTTCTCCTAACAGAAGAGGCTCCTAAGTGTTTGTTGAATCCAATCAACCTATTCTTCAATTCTATTTTCGGGACTAAAATCACGAAAGAAATGCTAGAATTCTCACAAAAAATGTTCGAAGAAGGAGAGGAGCGATAATTGTTAACTCACAGATCTGAACTGAAAAAAAATATCCTTTCATTATCCACTGTATGATTCGGGGTGTATTATGGCCAACAATTTACAATCAGCCCGAATAATTATTAAAATGCGATACATTTTCCAATGTTTGCCAAAACGGATGCATACGTTACTGGGTATGTTTGTGACCTACACTGACATTGTTCAGCCCAAGCAGCTGCTTATGTCCAGCAGCTCGCCGGGATACGATTTTGGAACACCAACATGTGAATGTTTTCTAGCAAGTTATAAATCAGCATCGAAATATTTTACTGTGTATGGCGTCCAGATACCTACACATCCAGACATGTGCGTCAAGATGCCACGTGTAGTCTAGAAACACAGTAAGACAGAGAGTCGTTGCGGGGCAGAAAGGAAATGTCTAGAATGTCTAGATATGCACTACGATGCGCGCGAGCATCACGCATGCATAATCACCTGCTTTATTCATCAATTTCTTGCACATATAAGATATTGATGATATAGACACAAGCAATCTAGCAATGGCATGTATGTACTACACGTGGAAATGCATAGAACCCACTCACTACATGTCTATTGTAAATCGTCATCGTCATGTCTAGATGTGCCGCTATAGAGACCATGCATGATGTGCAAAACTTTACACATACCAAAGAACGACTCGAGGAATCGAACAGAAGAGCTAGTATAATGTCCGGTATTTTGCATGCCTTTTTGCATGACAATGGACACGTGTACATGCAATATGCACATAACAAAGCACTGTCTATAGTCCTAATAACTAGCTAGCTAGCTAGCATATAGCTACGTATCTCATAGCATGCTTTTGTTAGCATGCTTGGCATGTATCATTGCATATCATGTGCACAGAGCTAGAAAGCGTGTACACACGCACACGCAGGCACTTTAATTTTGCATGCTAGCTAGCATGCAATACGTACATCTAAATATCCGTAACTAGCTAGATTTCATACTAGCATGTGCAATCGAACAAAAAACTGGCATACATCATGCATTCCGCGTGCGATTGTTCTTCTTCTTCTCATGCGATATAGCGACAGTAGCTACAGCACACAAATTTCAGTGGTGATGGGAAGAATTTGGAATATAGAGAAATCTTCGCCGTTCTTGTGAAACGATGTATATGCGATGCCCATCTAGCCATAGAAAGACGCAAAACACTTGCAAGGTACCATTGTGGTGCTAACAACAACGAAATGTTTTGCGTCTTGCCATGGACATCGCTACTACTTAGAAACTCTTACAAGATGTCTCTATGGCCATACACGGCCATGCACATCCAGACATGGGTAGATAATCAAGAACACAATACCAGCCGCAGTAATGCTACATCGGGCCAGAGCAAAAGCAAAGTAGACTATGAAAAGCAGAATACGTTGTGTCTACTGTTGAGGTACGTGAGATACATCGTATCGAACGAGTCACAAAGTTCACGCGATGCTATTTCATTATCTATACAGCTGGAATTGTATTTGTAGCTTCGCTTTTGGGTCTGTTTATTGCGCCTTATTATAAGGTGTGCTCGCAGTACTGTTATTTTGTGTCCAGTCCGTCCATCCACAGATCCTAGGATAGCTCCCCATCGTGCAATAATGGCTAAGCGCTACAATTGTAATCTTTCTCTTGGTTGACTTCAGATCAAGAGAAACTGATTCCTCATTACCGTATAAGATGCCCTTCTAATAAACCTGAGCGATGTCGTTATGATGCAATGAATTCACAATGTTTGTACGTGTACTATACTGTGTGCGTGTGTATATGTGTATACGCATCATATTAATGTGCTCGTGGATTCACTTTCTGATGGCATGCCCGACTGGCATTAAAGGTATATTTTCACGAAAATGTTGCCTCTCCTCTACGGTACTACCATGTAGGTCCTCATGTACGTCGGCCACTATACGAATGCCCTCCTCAGTGTACTCAATATCCAGCAGCGCGCCTGTGCATATTTATGAACATAAAAACATAGAGGTCCAAATACAAAGCCATTTACGAAGAGAGGAGTACGACATATTTCAATATGTATCTCACGTGTCTCTTCTTCTTTTCATACCTTCTATACTCTCAGTACCTTGCTTCCTAATGACATTGAGGAGTTGAGCCTGTGTATATGGGAGCAATCCCGACATCGAAATCATGTCTTTCCGTAGAACATCTTGGATCCTTGTTAGCATTTCTTTCAGCCCTTCTCCTGTCAACGCTGATATGCCAACGGTAGCCTCGCTCGCAAATCGATCGCTGTAGTTACGAGCAGCCTCTGTTATTTCTTTCCCCTCCTCCTCAACCCCCTCCTCCATCTGAGAGGTTTCTTCCTCGTGAGAGGGCAGCGGCGCGACCATGTCTATCTTATTGCAGATGGTAAGCGTGGGAACCTGCAATGACCACGTAGCAGCAGCAGCAGCAAGTGGGTTGTAATGGTGGTGTATTCTTGATTTGGTGATATTTATGAAAATAGGGTGGGTGGAGAGAGAGTACGTACATTTTTGGGGCCGATGATATCTTTGAGAACCTTTTTGGTCACCTTTTGTAGTAGCAGCAGCAGCAGCAGTAGTAGCAGTAGTAGTTTAAGTACTGTAACGGAAGAAATACTTTCAATAGGTCAAACGGATGCTAACAGCGATCTCCACCTTATACTGGTCCTTTGCCATTGCCGAGCTCACATCCACAACGTGGCAGATTAGGTTCGCGTATTTGATCTCTTCGAGGGTGGCTTGGAATGCGGCGACGAGTTGTGGTGGTAGGCTACAAAATACCAGGATCAAGAACGACGAGTACATCGAATCAACTCTCCTGTGGATCATCATCATCGCATCATCATATCATCATCATCATCATCATCATCATCATCATCATCGTCATCGATCATCCTGTCATCGTCCCCATCCTCATCCTCCTCCTCGTCATCACCATTCTCACCATCCTCATCCTCATCATCCTCATCATCATCATCATCATCATCATCATCATATTCGATATATCGTCAGGACACGGCGTCGGGCATACTACCGCTGCACGAAGCCGACCGTATCAGTTAGCAAGACCTGAGCAATATTTAGAGCTCAGAAAACAATCGTGGAATGATGACTTCCATAAAGTGTAGTTGCTGGTACAACTGACACTACTACTGCTGCTGCTGCTGCTACTACTACTACTACTTCCTGGCCATGTGGAAGGGAGATCTTGCGAGTGACGGGATCCAATGTCTCGAATAGATTATCCTTCGCCGACACTTGCGCATCGGAAAGAGCGTTCAGCAACGTGCTCTTACCTATAACCGGAGTAGCATTGAAAAAAAGGGCAAGTGCCATCGTCCACTGCCACCCTCCCCTTATCATCCATTTATCATAAGAACATGACAGAAAAAGAGAAACGAGAAGGAGAGCAATGTAATGAAAGAGAGGGCGATGAAATGAAAGACAGAGAGAAAGGAAGAAAAAAAAGAGGGTAACCATCACCTGCATTACTGTAGCCGACTAGCGCAACAACAGGCATGTGCTGTTTGACACGTCTCTCTCTGTAGAGAAGCCGCTTTTCCCGTACCTGTGGCCAATATTAAGAAGAGACAAGTCGATAGATGGCAAAACATGCTAATGCCTTCCACAGGGGGGGGGTTGATGAAGTACTGTAGTATAAACACAATGATGACCTGCTCCAGAGCTGCTCTGATCTTCCCCATTTTCTTTCTGAGAATGCGCTTATCGACCTGGCGTTGGTAGGGTAGGAGGAAGGAGGAGGAGGAGGAGGTGGTGGTGGTGGGTGATATTGTGTTGAAACAACATGGGTAAGCATGAATAACTTTGAAGGAGAAGTGGCTGGTGCTACTTGTACTACCTCGATTTGCTTCTCACCCATGCCTTTTACCATCCCCCTGGACACATTTCACAGCACACACACACACACACACACACACACACACACACACAAAATCCAGACAAGATATGTGTGCGTGTGTGTGTGTGTGTGTGTGCGTTCGTATTTACACATGATTTAAGCTTGTAGACTTTCAGGGCCTCTGTATGCAAGAAAAGCAGCAGCAGCAGCAGCAGCAGCAGCAGTATCAAGCATCATCTCTCACCCTGCTTGTCTTTCAAGATGCGTCCACATACGCGTTAGCCTTGGTAGTTGGTACTGGAAGATAAGCAATAAGAACAAGAAGGGTGAGGAGGAGAGAAGGATAACTCCAGATTGTCACCAAAGAATTCGGATTCGCGACTCGTCGGGGAATTCCCGCGAAAATAGCTTTATAAATAAAAACTACGACTACTACGGGCTGCTATATCTGCTACTACAATCTGCCCCACCCCCCCCCAGGTTGTTAATTTTTAATAGAGCGCACCTCGAACTGGGCGAGTTTGACCTGCAGCTTTGCTTCCTGCGTCGTCGCTCTGATGCCATAGGGTTAGCGGCGAGGAGGCAACAACATAGCGAACAACAGTACTGAGCAACGAGGGTTAAGAGGCTAACAGCAGCAGCAGCAGCACAGACCAGCAACCTGCGCTCCTACCTTTGGTCAAATATGTCTAATATGAGAGCTGTCCTGTCACATAAACGACAACCCGGCACCTGTTGGTTCGGTAAAAGTAGTAGTAGTAGTAGTAGTAGTAGTAGTAGTAGGAACACATGATGTGCGATTTCTGTATGTGCTGCTGCTGCTGCTGCTGCTTGTAGGCGTGCATGGGTGCCTTGAAAAAAAAGATCTGTTCTCATTATTCTTTATGCTCCTGCCAACCTCTTCTGCGAGCTTTCTCTCCAAATTTCTCAGCTGGCTCGGCGACAACTCATCGTCAAATATCACAGTTTCGACCTTAGCGTAAAATGTGCAGTAGCATAGCCGAGAGTAGATGATGACGGTGACGAAGATGATGACGTTGATGATGACGTTGATACGATGGCAAGTGATGACACGTGTATTCAATACCCAATGTATATATAAATATATATATATATATATATATATATATATATATATATTGATATATATGTACGTGTGTGTGTGTGTGTGTGTGTGTGTGTGTGTCTTTCTTTTTAAAACACACACACATAGAGAGAGAAAGAGAGAGAGAGAGAGAGAGAGAGAGAGAGAGGGAGAGTGAGCATGTATGTGTACGGCAAAGGGGTCTTTCGAGCACCTACCTCGAATTGCTTTGCGGTCCGTACTACCTCCTCCAGTTTGCCCTTTTTTGTTGTAACGGAGTGTGTTGTCATAACTTCGGCGTGGCATGTAGTGTGGTGTCGTGTGTATGTGTGTGTGTGTGTGTGTGTGTGTGTGTGCAATCGTACCTCTCCTATATAGTAGCTCCTATCCGGTGATGACAATCTACACCGTCGAAGCCCACGAATAGGGAGAGACGGTAAGAGACAGAAGTGGGGGGGGGTAGAGAAAATGAACGGAGAGAACAAACAAGATGGGAAAAAATGAGAGGAGGAGAAGAAGGAGAAGGGGGAGGAGGAGGATCCAAGTTTACCGAAGCAGTAGCGAATATATCATGAATTGAGGGGAAGAACTCATACAACTATGATACCCAACGTTCTAATACTACTACCGGCGGAAGAAGAAGAAGAATAATGATATTTATGACTCACAGCCATGATCTTCGCATGCATCGTCTCATACACAAGCTACGACTCACTCCTCGTACTTTTGCGAAGCAGATGCAACGACACGCAGCCCCGCGCTCTCTGCGAGCCGCTCAAGCTCTAGTAGAGACTCTTCAAGGCTATACCCTACGTGTTGTGAATGACAAAAGTCGGCATTTCGTGAGGATGATAATGATATTCGTGGGAGGGGCAGCAAATGTTGGTGTTGGTATCTAGAAAGAATCTTCTCCCAAAAATCGTTTTTCCAATATATCTCCATCATCATCGTCGTCGTCGTCGTCGTCGTCGCGTCATCGCCTACCTCCCCTCGAGCGTGCTTCGTACGTGTCAACACCGACCTATAATCATCATCCAGGAACAAAGATCATACGTGGCGTTTGTGATGAAATTAGTATTTAAAGGAGGGCGTTGATGGTGATGATGAGAATAGTGGTCATGATGGTATATTATGGTACTAATGGCGAGAAGAAGATAGCTAATATGCGGCAGTTAGCTATAGTTTATTTTCGAGGGAATGTGTGACGAAATCGTTGCGTTTTCTCACAAGGAGTGCCCTTTCTTTGGGAAGTATCGCCGATGAAGAGGACATGGTTTTTGTGCCCTGAAATTGTTTTCAGTTATTATATCACATATGTGCGTGCAGGTGTAGGCGGCGGCTGCGGGATGTAGGTAGGTTCTACTTCAAACGTTTGCTGCCGTTAGTTAGATAACAAACCGATTTTATCATCATCACCATCATCACCATCATCATCATCATCATCATCATCATCATCATATGGAACCGCAGCAGCAGGAGAGGCGAAGAGACTTCTGTTATCCCTACTACTACTACTACTACTATTACTACTACCTCAGCGTAATTCAATCCCGTCGGAGAAGTTTCCACCTTCATGTCGTAGCAACAGCAGCATATTGGAGACACAGACACAGAACATCAATATGTGTGTGATGATATAATATTGTATACAAAGGTAGGCATGGCATCTACATATGTATATAAATATATAAAGAAATGTAAATGCAGTGATTGCTTGCGATTTTTACAGTTGTTAGGTATTTCTCTCACTACACTTCCAAATCACTCGCAACATGTTCTTCTCTACAAAGGAAAAAAAGTCATCGTTGTGGCTATCTTACTATCCCCTCCCTCCCCTCTCCCCCTCCCGAGTGCCTGCAATTGGCAGCTAATCCCTCGTCATACCAAGGCATCGAGCTTCTCATCCAGACTGAGGCTCTCAAAGAATGCATCAGCGTCGAAGTCGTGACCAAGCACCTAAACAGTTGCCACAACGGTATGTGCTAATAAGTATCACTAATGATGAAATAGGTTGAAACAGAGGAGAGTGATGATCGATGAGACTTAAAGGAGGCCAAATCGATGAACTGCCTCTCAATAAATCTTACTGCTGTGGAGTATATGGATTTACCTCTTCTTCGTCTTCTCCCTGTTCTTGCGGTATCCCATTACTATCTTGCTGCACAAGTTGTTGCTGTCTATGTTTCTCGATTTGATCCTTTATACCTGAGTGGATATTAATAATGATAATAATAATGATACGTGATTGCTGCGATATTGCTGCCGGTGCTAACAGATTCACGGTCTATTTTCAAAATAACAACTCTCTCGCTCTCTCTCTCTCTCTCTCTCTCTCTCTCTCTCTCTCTTTTTCTCTCTCTCTCCCACACACACACGCACAGAGAGAGAGAGAGAGAGAGAGAGAGAGAGAGAGAGAGAGAGAGAGAGAGAGAGATGGGAAAGTGAATAGGAATAGAAATGAATGGATGGAATTGTCGAAGAACCTGCGTACCAGCACTTTGCAATGGCCTTTGAGACTGACCGTTTATTCACTGATTACAACCAATCAACCAACATGTGCATCAAACTTGCAATGCCTTTGCGCACACAAAAACAACTCCATTCGATAAAAGTATAACAGAATCGCCTGACTCAAAGATTTCAGAGGTAATGATCCCAGAGACTCTCTCCGCCTGCATGCATAAATACGGGTTTTTACCCGCTTCACTCTTTGGCACACGAATCTGAAGTTCTGCAGCCATAATTAGTAGCTCATTCTCACCGACTCCGGTCTCGATTGCCTTCGCTAGCCTTTCTATGCGGGTTTTCTTGGAAAGATCAAGACTTACCGCCTCTAACGACTCAAGAACCTCTTCCGGTAATCTTTTCCGTATCTCCGAAAGTAGGGTACCACCACGCGCACCGCCTAACGCGCTCCGGTGCCCACCCCCCTCCCCCTGGCTACCTGCCTTGCTCACATGTGTCGAGAAATGTCGTTTCTTATTCAAGTATTGCGAGAAAGGGACTGCCATGCCACGTAAATGAGAGCGAAGGGATAATCGGCTGTACAACGACGTGGCCAAGGTAGGGTAACGAGGGGTGATGACACTCTCACCAGCAATTCCACTTCTAATCCTGTAGGCGTGGTGAGGTGAAGAAGGTGGGGCTCTTGTTGCTCGTAATTCTCCGGAGAAGAGAGCGAGAAGGACAAGAGAGAGGGGGAGGGCCGACGGAAGGCTACGATCGTTCCCCATGGTTCCTCCGTCGTCCTCTCGACTCCAAAAATGGTCGCGTCGAAATGAAAGTAGGAAACTTTTTTAAGATACTCTTGGGTATTTAAAATATATATAAATAAAGCCGTTCCCAGAAGTCTCTCAGCACAACTCGACGACTGCAACAACGTTTATTTAGTCATTTTATTTAAGATCTTTTCTGGAATATTTCGTCGTAAATCATCTGAGATATTGGCAGGAAACCCACATATCTCAAAAGAAAAGGAGAGACTTGGTTACCCCCCCCCTGGGAGAACCACAACCAGAATGGCTCTGGTGCTATTTCTCTCGTCTCTCTTTTTGCTTAGGGTAGAGGCACAGGATGGACACCGGTATTCTCTTCTTCTTTATAAGTCAATTGGGGGGGAGCGGAAAGCTGAGAATTTACCATCAGAGAGTTGCAATGAGGTGCGCCATCGTCGACCATGCGTGACTGTTCTTTCTCGTCTTGCGGCTCAGATTCTTTGAGAAACGAGCATTTCGGGCCGGTAAATTCTGGGTCGGTGACGAGGTAAGCAGGATTGGCTCTTCTGTGAGTGTTATGCTCAGACTATCACGCTCACTTTATTCTCTCTCTCCTTGGGTACCCTACTTACAACCAGGAGTCGGCTGCCAACGCTCCGAAGGACACCACGCCAGTAGTTATCGAAAGGTCTCAGTCCCTTTCTCCCTTTTTTTTTAATAAAATATTGGGAGCTGCTTCCTATCTGATACTGTTTCTTCCTGCACTGCTCGCTCAGCAACGATCATTCGCGCGTTTTCGGTGCCGAGGGCCACCACACCACCATTCTTGGGTTGAAATACCTGGAACAAACGATCCGGCCAGGTTCTTTTTGTTTGCCATCTGATATCTAGCATGTGCAGCTGCCCTTTTGATTGCGGTTTCGCCGGGGGGTGAGCTTCGTGGGTGGCGGCGCACTTTGATCGATAAAACCATCTCTTTTAGGCTTGAAAGTCCTTGATTATGGGACGGGAACAGGAATACAGGTAGCAGTTTTTGTTATATTTTATCTGACTGTTTGTTGCAGTAGTAGCAGCAGATGCAGATGCAGCAGCAACAACAACACCACCACAGTACTTTGTAGATGTGTTGTCATCGTTATCACGTTCATTCTAGGCCATAGCTGCACTCAAACTCGGGGCCCAGTCTGCTTTGGCGGTCGACATAGATCACGATGTGCGTCAGGCATGAAGGGAGAGGGGAAGAGAGGGGAAGGGGGGGGTGAGGATGAGGTTGGGATGGAGAATCCGAACTCATATCGACCATCCTGTTAAGACTTTTTGTGAGGGGGGGGGGGGGGAGAATATGATCGATCTGTCATGGTTATAGGGTGGGGAGACTTTTCTATCGGCGAGGAGAGTGTGTTGTTATTATTATTGTTACTACTACTACTATCATTATCATTATTACAAATATCGCATCAATTAGGCGGTCGAAGTCGCAGAGGAGAATGGAAAACGCAACAATGTGGCGGACAGGTATGGGATGGAAGAAATGGGAAAAGACAGAGGAAAAACAGGGAGGGGGGGAGGTATTAGATGGTATTGGGAGATTGAGATGCTCACGCTACTTCTCTCTACACTCATGTATTCTGAAGTAAATAACACCACACACATGAAATGGTTCATACGGATGTAGGTTGGAAGTGCGCTTAGCACAAAACATCGACGGTACCGAAGGGCCATTCGACGTGTGCATTGCCAATATACTGCCTGGCGTACTTATAGACCTGGCACCACATCTCTCGCTTTATGTCAAGGAGGGAGGAAGGGTAACATGTCCTATGCTGTTGCAGATCACTTTTGCCTATCCATTTCTCTCTCTTTCTCTCTCTCTCTCTCTCTCTCTCTCTCTCTCTCTCCCTGGGAGAGAGAGAGAGAGCGAGAGAAACATGAATGAAAGAGAATATCCCATAACCCTTTTTCCTTGCACTAGTAGTTCTTTGATGAAGTGTATGTTATTTCGAAAGATCGGGCTGACTGGGCTCAAGAAGCGCGACATCCAAAACGTTAAAAACGCTTTCAAAATGGCATTTGAGTTCGATGACGAGTAATCGCACACCACCACTCGCTAAGTATCATGAGCTGTGGATGTTGTGGGCATGCATTTGTGTGTGAGTGTGAGTGTGAGCATGAGTGTGTATGTGTGTGTGTGTGTGTGTGTGTGTGTGTGCGTGATTACTACCGACCTTCGCGACGTGACAACTTACAGGCATATCGAGCTTGGAGCAGATGCACATTTGCCGGAATGGTCAGAAGAATGGGGCGACCAGAAGGACTGGGTATTATTATTATTGTTGTTATTATTGTTATTATTATTAGCAGCGACTCAGATATATTCCCTACAATCCATCTTTTACTACTGCTACTACTACTACTACTACTACTACTACTACAAATATGATAATATATCCTTCGGCTTATGTTGCTACGATGATCATCGTCATCCTCCTTTGTCATCAAGAGCAACATCAACGCAACATTAGCAACACGACTAAGTCGTTCCCTATCTTCAATCGCTTGACGCAAGGTTGTTTGCTGAGTAGGTGCTACTGCTTGCGACGAGGACCGCCTCGAAAATCCAATATGAGCACTTGTCAGCCCATGCGCACGGTGAGCGCCAAGAACTGCAAATTCTCACGGTGGAATTGTTTTTGGTCAATCGTTCATTGTTCGGCTGAATGACTGCCGCAGCAGCCCGATTATGTCGAAAAGATCGTGTGTTTTATCGTTTCTTTTTTTATCAAATAACCACACATACACACGTACACACGCAAAGAATAGTCTCTGTGCTAAGAACATTTAACATATTGTTTGTTGCAGATAAAGAACATCATAATAGCGATAGTGCTTCTCGCGGTCAGTCTTCCTCCCTTTCCTCTATAACCCCTAATCATCATACACCCTTAATCAAGCTTCACGTTGGAATCAACGACACATTTGAACGCATTCTTCACAGACTGTTGCCTGAATAGACCCGAAAATACCTACGGCTTGCAACCCTGCGTGTAGTGTGCACGACCGCCGCATTTGAGGCAGCATACGTTTAATCGTTCTCCCTCCTCCTCCTCCTCCTCCTCCTCCTCCTCCTTCCTTATCTCTCTCTCTACCCATATCTGCGGTCTTCGGGCCATGTGCACAGGTGATGACCATAGTGCCGCGATTAGGGAAACTCAAGGGGGAATAGAATTTGCTAACACAAATGAAAGAGAACGGCAAGAGAATCCGTCGTTTCTTTGGCCCTTCTCCGCTCAAGCTCGCCCTTCTATCACCGTCACAGCTTTTAGGAGTAGCGATAGTGTGAGAAGTACAAAAATGCAGCGGCGTCAGTCATTGATGGCTACTTCTATTAGCAACCGGATGATGATGATGATGAGATGCAGAAGCAGACGTTTATCATTCCTAGCCAATCCAGTGCAGAGTGAATGCACGAGGAGGGCAGGTCGTTCAATTTGCTAGTGGACTAGTAGAGCGTGTGGTTAAGAATCACAAAAGTAAATGAAGCCAAGGCGGTAATTCACATGCTTGCACAGGCGACTTACGTACTACTAATCACAGCAAAATTTGTTATTTTGTCATTAGCGAATGCGACGATGCACACGCATACTTGGTGACACTTACGATACTCATGCGTGTTAGCATGCTAGTACGCATATGTATGCTTGTCGTGCCGTGATAGGTAGCGTACACCCACACATAAAGTTTACGATGCAGCGGGCGCAGATCGGATAAAAGCGACCGCTGACGCTCATCGATGAGTTGCCTGCGTGCAATGAAGAGGTACTAACGTCTCTAGGACCTGCACTTCCTGATTCAACAACATGCTAGCATAGCGCGCACCATGCTGGGATGTTTAGTGCACTGATCGACACAATAAAGCACCTGCCGACGTACACATCTCATATCGTCACAATAAAGCTGATGCCACGATGGAGCTCTGCATTTCAATGAGCAGGGACCAGGATTCTCATCCAGCACCCACATCACCAGAGACTGCTAGACTGTCTCAAGCCACCCAGCATTGCTACATCTTGGATGAGATGCATTGTGGGTGCTGCGGAGATCTTGGCAGGTCTAGCGGTTCACATTCTAGACATTGTCAAGAGGCCAATGCAATGCAATTGAAGCACGTTGTGCTACGTGCAACATCATCGACGATACATATCACGTTTTTCCATGCCCATGCTAGCATGCAGACTTAGCCAGAACACTCTGTGCACCAAGCAAGATAGACTCAATACACAAATGACTGCAACTACGGACAGGAACAATCGACGGAACAAAACGACTCACAAAGGAAAAAATTCAAGCAGCAACGCGTTCGTTGTGCCGCGCATTCACAGCTCTAGAACTCGACACGTGCTGCATGCTAGCGATAGCATGCGCAAACTGCGTTGCATTCACATGATGCATGCTTGACATCGCAGAAGAAACAAATAAGAACAACAGACAACTTGAACGCGTGGCCGCGGCTTTGCACAGCTGTGTTCATTGGGATGACAATTGAAAAGAATCAACTCATTCATCACATCCGTCTCATGTTCAAGCATGCACATCTAGACATGCACATGTCAGAACTCATGTCTGACGACAGCATTTTTAATCAACATTCAAATTGTTATACGCCGTCATTCACAGCCCCAATGCATGCCATCGAGCCGGGATGGGTTGTCTAGCTTGTCAAGGTGGGCTGAAATTTAGATGATTGAGCGGTGGGTGGTCGTAACAGCATTTTGCATCATAACCACATGTGCCATTGTTCATGTAGTATGAACATGGCTCCCTCCCAGGACGAAGAGGGTAGCCTTTCTCATTGAGTGATGCTCGTATCTGGTCCGAGCTAGAGAGCGATTTTTTATCTTGAGATGGCGTGCTCAAAGGCCACCTTCCAACCACATTAAATTGCTCGAGACACTTCGCCCCACAATTCTTTTTTGTGATGACAAAGTCCACGTTCAATGCTGATATGTGGTTCATGTAATCTGAATCTCCTGTGATGATTCCAATCGCTGCATCTCCGGGTAGAGCTCTTTTTGTCATAGCCTCCATCAACCCTATATCCGCGGCCTGTTTCTTTTCAGAGTAGATAGGCGAGCATTCAACTCCAGCTTTCTGAAGGCAATCGAGAAGTCTTTCGTTGCCTTCATCCCACTTATTTGCGTACACAGTTTGAATAGTGTATTTCTGGGGATAACTCTGTTCGAATTTCTGATGAAATGCATCATACATAACGTTCTTTATTTCTTTCAGGACTTCGCCAATTTGCGATTTCTGCGATTTACTGGGTGGACCACAATTTTCGATATCCCAAAAGACATGAAGCTCTTTGCCAATCCTTGGGCCGCCAACTCGTTTGAATGTGAATGAAATTTCGGGGTATTTTTTGAATGGGCCTGCGATAGTTATTTTTGTCCCGTGTCTTATTTTTCTGTAAAATTAAGAATACAACAACCAAACGATTAGGGGATTATGTATAGGTTGGTATTACTTTCGCAATAAAACCATAGCAGTCTTCTACATCGAGATTTCTTGAAGTCTATCATTTGAAATTCTTTCATGGTGATAATTCGACACGTTGAAGGAACCAATCTAATACGTTCATATATTTTCTCTAAGAGATAACGGAACAAAGAAAATTTTTACCATGAACATACTCTATATTTTTTTTGTGAAATTCCATGTACCGAGGAATCTGCGGCACCGTCTCGCAAACAATGAGCACAATCAAGTTACAGAAAAGGAACAAATTTGAAACCTTTTCTCATCCTTTTCCATCTTTGGCTCGGAGTTTAATCGAGTGCCATTGCCACTTTTGTTCTCAATCCATGCCTTCGTTAGCGATTGTTATTAGATTGTTAATCTGTGCTTATCATGTGCGGATGAGGACAAACTAACAACAAATGTCAGAGGGAGGGATGGAGAGAGAGAATGAGAGAGAGAGAGACAGAGAGAGAGAGAGAGAGTGGATGAGTGTGTGTTTTTGTGTCGGGGAAATTTGCATTTGATGCAAGTATTGTCATTCGAGAAAACGCCCCATTTATTGAATGCAACTTGCTGCCGGTGTCATTCGATGAATGTGTTGTTAGGGAGAATCATATTCATTTTAGTATGCCAACTTTAATACCTCTTCAACTCCGTCTTTGACTAATGTGAAAAGCCGAATATGTTGACGGCTAATGCGCATATATTCAGGAAACTGTGGGAACTGGTCGCGACCAAGCATGAATTCGTTCTCCTTTCCATCTTTTGAAAAATAAGACAAACCACATACAAACAATCAGACATGCTCAAATGTGGCAATTCTACACAAACATACAAGTCTAAACGGTACACATACATGAACATGAACATAGCATAATACATATATATATATATATATATATATATATATATATATATATATATACACACACACACACACACACACACACACACACACACACAAATGTGTGTGTGTGTGTGTGTGAAGAGAGCTTTGGGGGTAAAGTAGAAGAAACAGGGAGTGCGGAATATGCAGGTTAATAGTTGACAAACGGAGAACATCTGAACTCCCCGTTTCTTCTACTCGCGTGTCATGTCCATTACGTCGCTCCAGATCGATGGAGTCATAACTCTCTTTGTTCTCGGACTCGAGATATCCCCATTTTTCGGGAATTTCTTCTATTTCTTCCATTGGAGGGACTTTCTTCGAATCCAAATGGGGAATTATTTCTGTTTTTTCCATTTGCAGAAGGGGAGGGGTCTTCTTCGAACCCAAATTATGAGCCATGGAAACTGGAATTGAGTTGACTTTTTTTCCATCTTGAGATCATGAGTTCATACATACCATCAGATTGATTCGCCTGATTTTGTTGTTAGAGACTCGCTAGGTACCTTTTTCTTTTCCAGCTCTACTCTGTGTGCTCACCTCCTTTTCCGTGGTTTTATTGGAATTGTCGCTTCCCATTTCAGTGCTTTTCTTCTCTCCAAGGCCTGCGAAGGCTGTCAAGGCTCTGATGGCTGCTCGCATTTCGTCCATAATGAAGTTTATTATCCTCATACTCGTATCCCAATGATGTGGGCTAATATATCTCCAAAAATTGCCTGCATTTTTGCAACTTTTTCGGAAGAAACACTGTCACCAAAGACCAAAACAACATGGTGCGAAATACCCGGACAAGTCCCTCCGGAGAACCTCGTGTGACCCTTTGGAAATGTAGTTCATCATCGATGGGGAAGTGGGCAAACCGGCCCATCTTCACTGCTCCAAGTACCTCGATGAATGGAACAATGCCCGTGGTGTGTCCCTCAAATTCCAAGCTCATTGTGGAGCCTTGTGGTGGCGTCACAACACTGCCAGATTCTTCGCACTGGAGCAGCATGAGGGCTGGTGCTCCTTGTGCGCTTCTCACGAAGACGTGTCCCTGATGCACCTTTTGTTCTCCTGCCAAGGAACGTGCGACATCAGAGACCGTTTTTGGACCAGGATTCGTCACCTGGTGTCTCGTCATCAACCTGATGCCAATGATGACGTGGTCACGTTGCGTGCTTTCTCAGCCATGTCTTCCCATGACAAGTTCTGCCTTGCTTTGGGGGCCACATCTGGTGTCCCTTCGACTGACAAAGAAATCGACAGGGCTTTCCGTCGAACCATTGTCCTGCTTGACAATTTTGCTGCTGTTCGGCATCCAAGATGCCAGTTTTAGTTCCAATCAATTCACATCTCAACGGCACCATCAATCGGCATCCATGCCAATTTCGTGGGATGCGGCTGATTTTTTGTGTCTCTCACCAACAGGGTGCTGACAAGTCCTTGCAACGAGTGTTGTTGAGGCTCTGCTGCGTGCAAATGCCTGTCTCCCATGTGGTTCTGGCGCATGCAGTTTTGATCAACGCTTTCTTCATTGTTCATTGTTCATTGTTCACCATTGTTGCAGTTCATCATCGCACACTCTTGTTCGAGGCACTGCGTTTCGCACTCTGCAAATGTCTTGCCACATTTTGGAAACGTAGTTCATCATCATTGTTCATTGTTCATTGTTCTTGTCTCCCATGTGGTTCTCGCGGCTCTGCTGCATGCAAATGCCTGTGTCCCACGTGGTTCTTGCGCACGTGGATTTGATCAATTGACGCTTTTGTTCATTGTTCATTGTTCATTGTTCGCGCATGCAAATTTGATCAATGCTTCATTCATTCATTCATTCATTCGTTGTTCATTGTTCATTGTTCATTGTTCATTGTTCATTGTTCATTGTTCATTGTTCATTGTTCATTGTTCATTGCTCATTGTTCATTGTTCATTGACCCTCTCTGGTTGCACCCTGTTGGGCGCGCAATTCACACAATGCTGTGCGGTCACGGAACCGTGGAACTGACTTCAATTGACTGACTTCCACATCTTCAACCTGCACCAAGTGCTTCACCTCCGCAGGGCCCAAAACTTGGGGTCCACAGTTGCCTTCATTGACCCGCGGAAAGCCCACGATGAAGTTTGGAGGCTTGCGAACTGAGCTGCCAAGCTAGCAAGCTAGCAAGAGGCGCATGAAACAGCAATGATCGTGTGCTGCTCGTGTTTGCACACGTCTAGACGTGACTTCGTGTCAAGCAATGCACCCACAGACATGACTGTGCGACATGACCGAGGCATGCTGGCATGCGATGACTCTGAAAGCAAATGCATGCACTCGCTGTGGAGTGGGATGCATGCTGGCATGCTGTTTCTAGGTGCATGTGCCTCACGATGCACAATGCGACGAGCGCCACTGACACATCATCGCAGTCATGTGATGAACATCTAGATGTTTGATCATTTTGAACGTGGAGAGATGTGAGCCAACATCGCAACCGCGCTAGCGCGCTCGCTATCTCGACTTCCACGTACGTTGTTTTGATCAAGTGATGCGTGTGGCAACTCTGCGACGTGTGCGCACATGCAGGCGCATTCATGCATACGACAGCCCCGTGCAATCCATCTAGACAACTTGTTCATGTTTGTCATCTCATAATTAATGATTTGCAACAAATGTGCACAATGCAAATGCAACGCATGCTTAAACTTGCATCCATTTCTTAGAATAAATACCCCATAACCACATTGGAGCAAATGAATAGCGACGGGTAGGAACATACAAAACGCATTCAACAAGGCTAGAAGGAAGGGAGAGCACTTTTCCCTTTGCGATTCATATTCTTCTGCCTCATCCCTATCACCATTACGAAATGGAGCAAGCTCCGCCTGATGGGCGGCCAGCACCACACACTTCGCAGGTAGGGTTCACCCCCGAGTTGATCAGCGTACACCTAAGCAATTTAAGCAAACAAACAACATTGAAAGAGGCATGAGGAGGAGGACGACGAGGAGGAAACGATGTAACGACAGTCTTTGATAAAATAAGAGAAGCTCAAGGAGAAACTTTCTCTATTTCCCTTTACTTCCCCGCTCCCCTTTTGAGCCTGTGGTGCTCTTTATCAATGATGTTCCCAGTGGTGTGTGCTTGTCGGTGTTAGTTTAGTCGTCGGAACTGTTTGCACTCCCATTCTTGGTCGTCGTTTGAGCCTCCAGACGAGGAAACAATAATGCGCTTTCGAGGCTGTGATAATTATAGGAATCGGTATCATTCAAATCGTTGATAAAACTACTAAAACTATGCTTGGAAGTATAGCTGCTCCTACATGCTTACATTTTCTCTCTCTCTCTCTCTCTCTCTCTCTCTCTCTCTTTATCAATCTATCTTTAATCTCTCTCTCCAGAAGAGAAGACAACAAATAATTCGACGACGATACCTGATCCTTCTCTAAAGGTAAGGACTTCACATTTTCCACGTGACGAAACCTGCGTTGTTATTATTGTTGTTTACGATGATGATGAGGAGGAGGAGGAGGAGGGAGGTGCACAGGGTAGTAAGAACCACAAGTCCTTGAGCGCACACTCGCTTATTCTCTCCATTTTTTCCAACAACATCATCGTCGCTACTTGAATCGATATCAAGGCTTTTTTTTCTGCCTCTTTATCTCTCGCTCCAAATATTAAGATTCCGTCCCCCCCCCCCCCCCTTTCCAAGCTATTTATCATCATGTTGCATGGTGTAGATAATTACATATCCTCTCTTGCTTTGACTGCCTTCGCCGTGCATTGGAGAATGTGTGCACATGAGGTCGCCCACCTGCATGACCATGATGATGACGACGACGATGATGAATGATGATGATGATGATGATGATGATAATGATAAAGAGGAGAAGAAGGAGCATCTATCAGACGTTAAACTCCCATTAAACGTAGATTGACGCGGGAGGGCTATTTTTGTTATTATTATTACTATCACACATATGCATGTGTGATAATTACGATTGTCCTCTCGAATGATTGCAAATTGAAACTCCCCATCATCACTATCATTATCATTACCATCACTATCACTATCACCATCGGGGAAGAAGAAAGAGCAAGTGGCTAGAAGAGCAAGACTGTTACCGTTTACGCGCAACAAAGTTTGAGAGAGTTTCGGTTTGCCTCTCAAGAGTGCTGTGCAACTTATCGAATCTGAGGGAGGATGGATGGGGGGGGGGAGAGAGGGAGCAACCAACGACCGGAAAAAGAAGAAGAAGTAGAAGAAGAAGATGATGATGATGATAATGAGAATGATGAGAATAATAACTAGGACACGGATAATACTTAGCAAGCAATAATAAAATGCATCTTCTTCTGCCGTATGTTATTCATCAACCCACACACCACAACCCCCCACCGTTTAAGATTTGTCTTGTTTTGGAACCCGAAACCAGCAGTCAACCCTGCCATTCGATATATTCATTAATTGTTCGTGTGTGCGTGTGAGCTATTGCCAATTGGGATGGGAAAACGAAGAAAGAACAAGAAAAAAACCATACATAAGCGCGCACGCGCGCACACGCACACGCACACGCACACGCACACGCACACGCACACGCACACGCACACGCACACGCACACGCACACGCACACACACACACACACATGTAGTAGTAGCGGCGCAAAGCAACCCCTAAAAACTGTAGCAGAAAGCAGCCCCTTCTTCGCTTCCTCCCTCTCCTCTTTCTGAACATAGAATCGGTAGATGTACGCCCCGCACAGCGCAACACGATTCAGGTACAGCTCGCGGAAGGCCTGCCCAACAACAAACCAACCAACGAAGAAACACGTGATGTCAATTGCGAAGGAATCAATGGCGCCGATGCGGGCAAATTCACCCTCTGTGCCATTATCATCGGCGTAGCTATTAGGCAGCAGTCTAGCAGTAGCAGAAGGGGAGAGGTGCAGCAGAAGTAGCAGCGGCGGCAGTTAAATAGCAGCAGATCGTCATCATCATCGTCATCGTCATCGTCATCGTCATCGTCATCGTCATCATCACCGTCTCGACGAATGAAACGGTAACCGTTTCCTGTGTGGCCTGCTGCAGCTCTTCCATGCGCCTCGAGGCCGTTTTGAGGCGTTTCTGCTCCAGCACTGCACTAGCGAAATGAGCTTGGAAACGACCGAGGTAGTGTGTTAGCCTATGATGATGAATGAGGATGTTTGTGTGTGTCTGTGTGGTGTATGTGCGAGAATGAGAGAGAGAGAGAGAGAGAGAGAGAGGGGGGGGGGGGGGGGGGGGAATTAGGGAGAAAAAAAACATTTCTGGGGGAGAAGGAAAAATATGCCTATTGATGAAGGGGGGCCGAAATTTTTTAAAAAATTTTGTAAAAGGGGATTAAAAAATTTCCGTTTACTACTTCTACTATTACTATTACTACTACTACCCCTGGTACTAAAACTGGTTTCACC
>ADNK01000289.1:0-48967 GCA_000320545.1 Bigelowiella natans CCMP2755 | reverse complement strand
TTATGATTGCGCACAAGCCGCAATGTCGGGAATCGACCCTAGCGTTGGTAGTAGTAGAAGTAGTAGTAGTAGGCCGCAACAGCAACGAATGACAACAATACCAACAACACATATACCAATGTCATCGAGAATCAACCAAGCTTTCCGTTATATATATACCGTTCTTAAATTACTCACAAACAGCCATGATTTTCTCACATTTGCAACAGTACTCTCATCATTGCTATCATCATCATCAAACCAAATGCCCACAAATATCAGCTCTTCTCCAAGCCCAGATGCAACAGAGACAACAGCAAATGCAGGCCTCACGACCCACTGTTCAAGCCGGTCCAAAGACTCGCATTTACGTTGGGTAGCAGCAGTAGCATCAGCATTCTAATTGCAGTACTAGATAGCATATTAATGAAATATATATATATATATATATATATATAATATTATATACTTTTTTGGGTCTATACATGATGATATGCGAGAATGAAATTGGGAAGATATTGCAGGAATTGTGCACAGTCACTGCAATTGTAGCATATACATCAATGGTCCTTCCTCCTCCTCCTCCTCCTTCTCCTCCTCCTCCTTATGAAAATAAATAAACTCAAATATTATTTAAAATGGTGCACTATCAGATCCGTCTTCTACAACTTGAAGACGGACCACGTAAGGGAGGTGTTCGAATCTTTCGGGAAGGTGATTATGATAGTTGATGCATCTGGCAATATAAATGACTTGACGACATAGTATACAACAAGAAGTACCCTACTCCCTTATATATATTAGCATAGAATTATGTTTCTATGAGTGTATCATCATCATCATCATCATCATCATCATCATCTCTATCCTCCCATCATTCTAATCCCCAGATTACGTCTTGTGAATTGATTCCAAACCCGGAGAATGGCTTACATAAGGGGTAAAACACACACACACACACACACACACACACACACTACATATATTTAGAAATATAAATGAATATAATATTGTGCATGTTCGTGTACAACATGTATTTTAAAACCCGACTGTCACCACCACCACTACCACCACCACTGATGTCTCTTCCCCTATCATCAACGACTAATGGTGAATCTCCCTTTGGTATATCTTATGATAATGACTCCACCAAGGTACGGATTCATCGAGTTTGAAAGGCAGGAAGATGCGCAGGAAGCCATCGACAACATGAACGGGTAGTAGTAGTTGTTGTTGTTATAGTTATTGGCTATGATTAGTCATCCCTTCTCCCCATATATCTTCCCCACGCTCCTTCTTATCATTGCCATGATGCATACGCACTCAGGTTTGAGTTGTGCTCTCGGCCAATCAAAGTCGGATGGGCAAGTGTCCAGCCTACAGCAGCAACGACAACAGCATCAGCACCAGCACCACCACAACCAGCTCCAGCAGCAGCAGCAGCAGCAGTAGCAGCACTGGCATCAAGGACGGCTGCGGTTTCGACGACAGCGGCACAGGGTACGGGAGCAGCTACTACATCTAACGAAAGCAGCAGTGAGACCAAGAACAACGATACGACTGAGAAGAAGGCTGAAGGAGGAGGAGGAGGAGGAGGAAACGGGGAAGATAATGCACCGAGTGGGGGCTTACCGGACGGTGAGTAACGTGCAAAGATCTCACATCTTGTACTCCTCTCCGAACGTAATAATTATGATAAAGAAGGGCAATCACTGGAGTTTTATCTCGAAATGCACTAACATATATCTTGTTGCTGTGTGTGTGTGTGTGTGTGCTTTCTTATGAACATCGTCTCTTGTCTAGACAGCCCTTTGTTAACTCCACAACAACATTTATTTTTTCAGATCTGCAGACTGTGAACGCAGCACGAGCGGAGATGATAAGGAAAGCTCGTGCGAAGCTAATGCCTTAATTGTATTTTTTATATTTAACTTTTGATATATGTATTACATAGCACGCCACACAAAAGATGAATAAATTTCGAGGTAAAATGGTGTATCCACCGCCAGCATCCACTTACCCACGTGACAAAGACTGCAAGCTGACTGTGTATGGGATTATTGTACAAGCTACGGCGACGCGCTGTTCCGTTTGTTGCACGCTAGCATTAGCATTGCCCTGCATATGTGACATTGCCACAGCAATGCGCACAAAACGTTCAGTGCGCTCGTCAGCATTGTGAAGCAGCTAGCAAGGAGTTTCATGCGTTGCTTGCTGCATGCATGTGTCACTGATCGACTGTGTGCATGCTGCATCTATAGCCTGCAGGGCTATATAGCGTACGCACGTACGAACATATGTAGTTTAGTACACATATTCTTTACAGCATATGCTCTATAACCACATATGTCTCTGAGAGCCTATTAGGGCTCTCTGGTCTCAGGGAACATGTGTGCTTTTGACTCGGTACGCTCTATAGCCTGTAGGGCTATATATGCATAGTTTACACCTAGCTTGCACATTGTGTCTTTTCATAGCGACAAGCTCTGCTGCATGCAGTGGGCAGAAAGTCGTAGCTGCGCATACTAGTATGCATGCCATGCCATGCTAGCATGTCGGAGGCGAGCGACATCGATATGATCGAAATATAGCTTTTCTAATTAGTGTGTCTTATTTCATTGGATATGCGTGGTTGAAGAAAGGTTAGTGTCATAGCGTTTCATCTAATGCAATACGAGACTATGATCAAGTTTTCCTCATAGACTATTTATTCGAAAATGATCTGGCCTGCTGGTTACGGACATAGTTTTTGGATAATGAGATTCGAGAGGCTTCTCTGAATTTTTCAAGCCGGGATCGTAAACTTTTAATTTCAAGTTCTTTAGTCTAATATACGTAGTCACACAACAAGACAATAAAGCATAATCATGACAATAGCATCGCTCTGAATGTGAAGAGCTCTCCATTTTCAGATGATCAAAGCTGGCAAAAAGTAATGGTTCAGCTTACTTCTATCATCTTTTCAGCGACTATTTGTCTGGATTTATACGTTTCCTGCATTTGACTCAATGCCTGAGTCCATCTCCTATTGAGAATATGATTATGGATTACGACATCTCACTCATATGCAGGCTTACCTTTCGTGGTATGCATGTTTCTTCTGATACTCTTCTTCCTTTCGAGACGATTCTTTTAAGAATTCTTGATGACGTAAATCCGCTGCATTTATCTGCTCTGACTTTGAAGTAACCAGGGATTCTAAATTCTTATTCTGTTGAAATAAAGTATTAAATATGCAGGTAATAAACACTTTCAACTAACAACCACCTTCTTTTGTAATGTCTTCACCCTTAATGTCAACAAATCACGTTCTCGGAGCAAGGTCTTCGTCATGTTTGCCTTACATAAAATGATAGTACTTTTAAGTAGAATCTCTAAAAATGGAAATGTCGATAAAAGCTCCCCTCCGCCACCCCCCTGCGCTCAATATGGATACGAACTTGTGATCTCAACATCCCCATAAGTTCCTCTGCCTTTCGATTGATCCTATGATGGGTGAAGGTTAGTAGGATGTCATTTTATCTTATCGAAATTCAGTACTTTTCTAGAGATTCCCGTGAGACAAAGTCAGCACACTCGAAAGTATGCCCTGCGCATCTAGATAGAAAAAAGATTAAGGGGGTGAGAGTGCATCCAGAGTACTTCACACATGCTGTGGTTTTAGTGGAACAGATCGTAGATTCAACGAAACAAAGGATACTTGATCGGGCGAGTTCTCTGCTGAAATCCAATTTCGACGGAGGAACTGGTTTCCCGTTCCTGGTAGTCCCTTTTGTTGTCGTAATGATAATTCCCGGTTTCATCCGGCCCTGATCAGTTTATGCGCCACGTTTATGATGTTTACATTCTCTGTTCGGATATGTGACTGCCTTTGTTAGGTTCGAATTCACCTCTTCGAAATGTAGTCATGGATCGCCCTCACCCAAACGCCCTTTGCGTGTTGCGGTGTGAATGAGCCCGGACAGCTACTATGGGGACCCCGTTCCGTCCCTTCTGTTACTGCAGCAACGGCTCTAAAAATATTTAGAAAAAAAGGTGGTCGCTTGCTATGAACCTCCGTCGTTTCTATGAATAATATCTTTGAGAAAAAGGCTTGTCGCATGTTGCGAGTCCAGACAATTTTCTCCAAACAAAAAGTATTTATTTTCCAAAAAGAGGATCAGACGTGGCCATTTTTCTCCCCGAAAGGGAAGTATCGCCGAAACTGGAATGTTCAGCAGGCCGGTCATCATTTACAACCTTGTCAGGTTTCGAACATCGTTCTACTCCCTTCACTGCTCTGATGTTCTCCGTTAGAAGACATGTGCAATGTATAAGAATAGAGCGCGAATTTAATGTACTTATTTGCAGGATTTTGACTGGGCTTTGCGTGCTTACCTGGACGTGCCTGTCTGTCTGTCTGTCGGTCGGTCGGTCTGCACAAACCAGAAGCACGAGTGAGCGCACAGCGGCCCAACCCCACCACCGAGGCGACTGAAGCAGCGAGAAATTCTACAGAACGAGCACTCTGAAACGCCGCCGTTGCGGGGACAATGACTGAGTTTCGAAAGACCACAGCCCTTGTCGATGAGGTGACCAACCTCGCCGAGCAGGAAGCTTGCTGCTTCCTTTTGCTGAGAGGTAGTCGTTGAATTTGCAGGTCGAGAAGGGTCTTAAGGAGCTCCAGGGGGAGGAGCAGCAGCCTGGAACCCATTCTTCCTCAGAATTAAAGGAAGAAGACATAGAGCAGACTGTCAAGAAAATTAAAAGCTGGGTATCTCTCTTCTATCACCCTTATTATTCGATAAGGGACAATCTTCGAGGCTAACATGCCGTGTCAACTTTTCAGATGGAGAACATAGCTGAAATCGAAGGTAAGATGCAAGGCTTCATCGCCAAGGCCGAAGAGAAGGATCCTGATAAGAAAATCTACGGGCCAGGAATGGTACAAGTCGTTACGAAGCGAAGAGTGAGAGAAGAGCGAGGAGAGAGAGAGAGAGAGAGAGAGAGAGAGAGAGAGAGAGAGAGAGAGAGAGAGAGAGAGAGAGAAATTAGTTTGCCAGAGATTGAGAAGGACATCTGTCTCCATTATGTGACTCGTTAGATCAAGAGGGTGAAAGCCTTGGCCGTCCGAGCAGAAGCCTTGCGTCCAACAGCAGAAAAACTCGCAGCGGATTGGGAAGGTGCATACGAGCCAATCCTTCAGAAACGCAAAGAAAAGGAATTGAAGCATCAGGAAGAACTATTGAAACGAAAGCGTCAGCAGGAGCAGCAAGAAGAGATGCGATTAGCAGCCCTAAGAGCGAAACAACTCGCTGAGGTTGTTGGTCCAACCGATATGTACAAGCAAATTTACCTATGCACGATGTTTATTCAAATACGCGGATGTGCGTGCGTGCGTGCGTGTGTGTTGATTATATATGCCCATTTAGCTGCCTGTGTTGCTCCTCAGGCTAGCCTACGAGAAGCAGAAGAACGGCGGGCGGAAGAGGAGAAAAAGCAAAAGGAATTAGTATGTGCTGATTATGTTAAAAAAATGATTGCATATTTTTCAATAAATTGGGAACAGGCATTCAGCGTGAGACTTTTTCCTCCGCGACACTGCGTTCTTGGCATGCATCGATTGGTAGAAGCTGGTAGGATTAGTCATTATTACGCACAAAATAATAATCGACAGGAACGTAAGAGGGAACTTGAATTGGAACGGAAACGATATGAGGAGCAAAAGATTAAGCTAAAAGTAATTGATGCATAAATAACAGCAGTCATCTCTTTCATAGCGTCGTCGTCCAAAACCCCTAATTCCTTTTGCTGATGTTCGATTCTTGGAGTAGAAAGAGGCAGAGCGGAGAAAGAAGGCGCAGGAGATGTCGAGCTCAGAGTACGTGCTCGAGCCTTACATGTTGAAACCCACACCGAAACATACTGCTGCCTCCTCCTCCTCCTCCTCCTCCTCCTCCTCCTCCTCCTCCTCCCTTTCTAATACTAATAGGGCGTTACAACTGATGCGAGATTCGAACAATAAGTATCAGGTCTTCTTACACTACCGAATGCAGAGAGAGAGAGAGGGGGGGGGGGAGGGAGGCTTACACCTATAGTTCTGTCCGGCTTGCTGTGGCATTCCTCTCTCTCCGACTTTCCTGCTATTTGTTCCGTTGCGCTAGTGCAGAAGATGAAATCAATGAATCGTCGTTATTTGAGGCCTATATGTTGTTGTTGATTTTGTATGTCTCTCACTTGTGAAGCTGTCAAGGATGCTGATGACCTTGAGAACTCTCATCGCCAACATAGTGAATGACCCTGGTGTAAAGATGTACAGGAGGTAATGTAACCAGGCCAATAGAAGGGGGGAGGGGGCGGGGAGCCAACAACGACAGGGATCACCCATGAACGAAAACAGAATGCTTAGTGACACCACGGCGTCGGCAAAAATGTCGGCAATAATACGATTATTTTATCATATGAAACTGAGTTGTCATCTAGTATTTCTTCGATTGTCAACGGTCCTGAATATGGAAATCACCGGTGGTTTTCCTTCAGAATCCGCCAGGCGAACAAGCACGTACAGTCGGAGTTACTTCGCTACCGTAATGATAGCTATTTCCCCTTTCATCTCCATAAGAATCATGCTCCCCAGCCCTCTTCTTCTGCTTCTTGCTCTCCCCGATCACTCACATCATTTGTTTCGTATGTGCCGTTACGACAGCTGGTGGAGAGGACTTTCTGCTAGCAATCGGTTTCAGATTGAAGCGAATAAAAGTCGATGACAAGGAGCCCGAGTAGTTGCCTCGTGCACGTTGTCGTTGTAGTCGTCCTTGTTTTACGGCGAATCGTTGTGGTTGGTTGTTGTGTAGAAGCAAGGAAAATAGCACGTCATCGAAACAGAGAGAAAGTGTAAATGACAGTTAATCTATTTGCTTACGTGCTATTCCTCCTCATATCCGTAGCCCGAAGCTGGTCTTGAAGAAAAAGATTCTCCTGTTTTACAATGTAAAAGCGTAATATCAGTTGTTCTCGTTGATTCATCGTCTAACGTGTGGTAGAGAGGAAATAACAAACACGTTTCATGAAGTAGAAGAATATACTCCTCCACTGTGCACTACCACTCTTTTAAGAAGTTGCTCATCACCTTAATCTGATCTTAATCGGCATTCTTCCTTCTCCTCCTGTCGCTGTTCCTGCCGTATCAAAATATTGACGATTAGACATTCGCACCTCACGAACTCCCAAAAGTTGATGGTCATTTTCTAATCTATTCTAAACCGCATCGAGGGGAAGAAATGGGGATAATTTGAGAAAAATGTTTGATGCAGCGATGATGCCTAGAAATGGTAGCATTGAACTGCTGGATTGCTGAACACCACGAATGACATGTAGCTGCACGACTGAGAGACTGTCAATCTCAATCAGTCCAACGAGTTGTAGATTTCTTTGCCGGCGGGAAGGAGGAGGACCTGTGGGACCGACTACGGAAAAAATATGGCAAATCGGAAGAAGTCAGCCGGACTACACTACCTGCTACATACTTGCAAATACGTGATATATTTGGCAAAAGCGTGTGAGCGCGCAAACAAAGAGAGTGCAGGAGAAGGAGGGAGGGAGAGGGGATGCTAGACACACGTATCAATACCTTGCAATAACACAGGATCTTCCCGACACATTCGAAGACGATAAGAATGGGCAACTCTTCTATGTATTGGACGAGCCACCTGTGAATGAAAGGGGCCGCTGGCAACGCTGGTTTGACGATTTGAAGGCCGTCAAGGAATTGATTCGTTCCAGATAATGCTTAGTTTGTGACGGCGGTCATGATGAGGTCGCTAAAACGCTATGCCCCGTTATCCTCTCCGTACGAGAGCTGCCGTAGATGCATGTATGGATGTAAACATGTACAGATGTCTTCTAAGCAATGATCTCACTCTATCGTATCACGAGCTAGCATGATGACTGAAAGCCAGATTATTGATGCGGCCCGCAGCGTGCGCAAGATGTAACTGTAGCAAGCGCACAGCGGCATGAACCAGTCGATCAACGATCTACACGTGAGCGTTCGCTACGTCCAATTCTACATATAGGCACATGCGTTAGGCTGCCGCCACGGCGGCGTGAGCGCGTGCGTGCGTGACTGTGTTACATAGGCATAAGCTCCGTATTTAACTTAAGCCCATTCCTCTGTATTCTCATGGTTGCTCATATTTGAAAATGTTCGAAGGCGTTTATACACCAAGGTATGCAGCATGTGTAGCACATAGCACTGCTACCGTCATAGTAGAAATTTGAGGAACTCAATTCTAAAGACTAATTTCGATAGAGATAGACCACTGTGGCTCCATCTTCAACAAACCACCCTATCAGTCTTTCCAACTGAAGAAGAAAATACCCCCATCATGCGATACACTTGCTAGTCATGATGAGAGCCATTTTCAACAGGGCATAAGCCGGGGCTCTCAATTTTGGATCAACTTCAATTTCGGGTTTTTCTTTGCTATAAGCAGTCCAAAAGGCCTTTGCCATAACATCTCTGAGCGCAATTTTGAGAGGCAGCATATTTTTAGGAAGAGGCGACACGTTAGTGACACCGGTACTGCCTCCCATGTCCCCCGAGAGAGTCTTGAGGAATCCCGTCACCTCCTGTTTCAGATATGTGCTCCACTTGCCATCGTCCTTCTTGGCGGCCTTCTTGATTTTCTTCCCATCCATGACATAATGCGAGAAGATGAAGTTATCCTGCGTGAACGACATGTCGAGGTCCAACGGGGCGAGGAAGGTGCCATTGTGGTTCTTTGCATCTTCGGCGAGCAACACCAGGTTGTTCGCGTGTGCGTTGCAGTGATATCCGAGTGGATCCTCGTAAGTGCCCCAGCTCACACCGTTGTCGGTCATAGCTCTCTGGATTGTGCCGCACTCATATCCGAACCTGTAGTAGATGTATGGGAGCAGGGCTGCTGCTGTGGTTGCATTTGGTGCTTTCGAGTAGTGCTCCTCGAGAACCTTCTGGCACTTCGTCCACAGCTTAGCCCAGGCTGGATCAGGGGTTTTGGGATACGCATCATCTGAAGCTCCGATGGGATTCTTGGTGTGCATTAACTCCACGTTCTTTGGTGTGCACTTATCGTATGCGATCCACAGCTCCTCGTCTCCTTTGCCGCTCGGAAGAATCGATTTTGACGGGAAGGAAGGGGCACGTTCTTTCAGCAATTCTCGCAGCTTAGATGCCCCCGCCAGAGCATTCAGCGGGCTCGAATCGCCTATTTTTCAATTGTCATAAACATTTCTCAGCATGGTTGTCAGCATCATTGTTGCCCTTTTGATGTACATTTATCTACTTTATGTCAACAACAACTATCATCGTCATCATCGTCATCATCATCATCATCATCATCATCGTCGTGCATCATTCGTTTCCATTCTGTGGTGGAGAGGCCCAAGTGACTTCTATTCTCTTCGTCGTCGTCATCGTCGCCACCGCCGTGTGGTGATGGTGATGGCGGTGGTAGCCTGCATACCTTGGCCTGCTTTGGGAAATTTATCGAACATGCTCATATGCCAAGTGATCTCGAAGGAATAGGAAATGAGGTCGCCGGTCGGTTGCGGTGCACTCTCCTTCAAACCCATTCTGTCCGTGGGAAACGCAGCCAAAACCTCCTTCATATCCATCCCATCGCAAATCTAGGATGATGGCCGAATAGTGTAGTGTCAGTCATTAAGCAGGTCTAATAGTCAGGTTATCTTACGTAAAACAGGAACGGATTAATACTCATGAGCAGCAGCAGCAGCAGCAGCAGCAGTATGTTACCCTTGGCAGCAGCAGCTCGAGCCCGTTCAGTACATGGCAATCTAAGCGCCTGTCGCCATTAATTTTGAATAATCCGCAACACCGTACCACCTTGAGAATGACAAATATGCAAAGTCAAATAACAACACCGCATCTTCGTATTAGAGCACTATCGTTCTGATGAACCCTTTCAAAACCCACAACGAACCTCCACACACACACACACACACACACACACACACACACGCTTCTGAATACTCAATGGTGAAAAATGTAGATTTGCTCTGGTGAGATGACGGTCTTCATTTCCTGTCTGTATACAGCTCTTTTTGGCAAAGAGCCTTCTACCTTAGGGAGCAAATACTTTTCACCTTTGCATTCGGTCCATTTTGGCGGGTCTCCTTTGCATTCATTGTACATGCAAGATGAGGAGATGTGGTAAAACAAAATCGGAGCAAAAATGCGAGGTTTCGAAGTAGCGGTTTATCCATGATTGTGCGCCATTCTTTCAAGGTATAAATACTGGGCAAACACCCATAGATCGGTCTTTTTCTTTTAAGCTGTGGTTCACTTCTACCTTTCTTCTCAAGATAAAGCGTCTGTGGGAAAGCCTCGTACGCATACCTGGGAAGTAGCAGCAACGGCAATGTAGGAATAATGTACCCGATATATAATATATCGATCGTGCAGGAGGATAGGCATAAAAGAGAGCGAGAGAGAGAGAGAGAGAGAGAGAGAGAGAGAGAGAGAGAGATTCCCAATTTGAAAACGAACCAAAAACAAAATGGATATTCCACATTCAAAGATATTATGCCTCCTCACCCCCTCCTCGTCCTCCCCCTCTATTATTCTCTTCCTCTTTAATAGCGAGGGTGGTCATTACTTACCATCCTAGAGGCTCATTGGCTCCAAGAAATCCGACTGGCTTCAGAATCTTGGCGACAGTGTTGGACATATGCAACTCGCGGGCAGCTGTATCCGGAAACATGCACCCGCGGATCTCCTTGTTAAACTTGTTCACTCGAATGGGGAAGCTGACAAGAATGCGAGGAAGATCAGAGAATGAAGCTGCGTGATGATGCGATAATGCTGAAGAAGCGAAAGAAGTAGTACTTGAAGAAGAAGAAGAAGAAAAAGAAAAAGAGGAAAAAGACGACGAAGATAGACAATGAAGAGAACGTAATGATAGCTGAAGGAGCGGGGGAGGGAGAAAGGGGAGGAACTGGCCGAGGTACTACATGCTTGAAAAATAAAAGTACCCGATATCGTTGTTTCCACAGCCCTTCAATCGAAACCATTCTCCGTCGATCTTGACAATAGCTGAGCGCACTCCACATGCAAAGCCCTTCAGATCGTGCTTGCTTGTTAGTGGCACCTTCAGCAAGGGCCTAGTTTACGTTGAACATCACGTTAATTTGCAAATTTGTACAAAAAATATGTCATGTGAATGTACGCAAACACACACACGCACACGCACATGCACACGCACACGCAAACACGCAAGCACGCACACGCATACACGTTTCTATACATATAATATCAAACAAAAATAAAAAAAGTTTGTATATGAATATCGGTGCGTGATGGATTATGTCTGCTGAATTGACTTTTGGAGGAGTTTCGGCCATGAGGAGACCCCAGTAGAAGACTGATATTTTGAAGCATAAGGTGAAGGAGGAAAATAATCGAGAAAAACAGATATGGAGAGGAAGAGAATGAGAATGATACAAAGTTCACAGCTCGATCGCTACAAAGGAACACCAGAAATCTTTCAGTATGCGCCAACATATCAACGAATTTTGCACTAACTTTTTCAACTTCCAATCTAGTAGTCGGCATTGCTGGAGTTTGAAGGCCCCCGTATCCTTCACCATATTCCTGACAAGAATAAAGTACACTTAGAACTTCAGATACCAGCAAGCTGTCTTCGTGCTCCACAATTTGGCGACACAACATCTACCTAGGCGCATATTGCAAGCTACCATAAAACCTACGCCTCCCACAATATTTTGTCCCTATCCCACCACTTTACCTCCTCTGTCAGTGGTTTGTACTTTCGAATAGCAATCTGATAACAAAAACAAGGGTCGAGGTATCATATGGTTGGATATGTTGCATCGCTGAACTAAATTGCTTTCTCATGGTTCAAGTTTGGCCCAAATCTAAATTTTCATAGTACCTCCCGCTCTTCCTCCGTATTTTCTACATCCTTGCACTTCTCTGCTTCATAGCTGTAGAAAATTAACAGGGTTCAGAGTTTTATTCATTCCTCATGCACATGCACAACTTTTAGCACCTACCTGTACGTATCACCCGCAACGATTCGGAACGCACACGGAACCGTACCAAACATCAACTTGAAAATAAAAGGTGGATTAGGTTTAAAACAGTAAATAAACGATAACAGATAGAAATTACATTGTCCTCATCCAGGTCTTTATGCTCCTGGCACACGCAGAATAAAGTAGAAGTGTGGTTCAACCCACATTTAAATTGGCAAAATTTTCGATGAGAGAATGTAAAGCAGAAACCTGAGTGTGCTGCTGCTGTTTCTCCATTTCGAGGTCGCGTATCCAGGGGTCGAAGGGGGGGCGGGGGGAATACTAATAATATCTGGAATGGAATTCCTTCTCCTCCGATTCTGTGCCGGTTTTCTCCGAAGTTTTGGCTTTGATTTTATTGCTGCGACATTAAAAAAACGGACGTCGCAACAACATGCAAAATGCTTCAACAGATCTGGATCGCCAGAAGAGACACGAAAACCAAAGTTTGCGTTGGGTGCCCCCTCGGATCCGAGTGCAGATCATCGTGCAGATGCAGCTTTGAGGAAGTTCTTGCTGCGGAGACGATCCTTCAAAGACTGGCATGCTTTTCTTTTCCTCAGTCAGCTTCTGCTGTCTGAGACTCATGACCCTTTGTGCGCTGCGCGGCAAGCTGCAAATTGCACATTTGCTTGAATTGTGATGATGTCCTACGTTTGCATGTCACACGTGGATTCACCTGGAAATTGCACAGTCACTTGAATAATGACTGTGCCGCGCGTGCGCAGGCGATGTCGCCACTGCGAAAAGGACCATTCAACAGCGCAGCAAAGTGTGCCAGGCCTTCGTTCTAGCCTTGCTAGCTTGCACAACACACACACGCAATGAGAGCGTGTGCATGTGTGTGCGCAGCCACACACACATGCAGCGCACGAGATGATGAGCCTCACTGCATGATCTACATGCTAATGCAATTGCTTTCGTACTGAGTGAGCATGCTAGCTAGCATGGGACACTGTGATGGCATGCTGATGCACGCAAACGCTACGCAACAATGCAAGTGCATCCTTACTGCTTGATCGAAGCATGTACATGTGCCAACAAAAATTCTAGAAGTCTCGAATGCATGTTTCCGGTTAGACTGCGCAGTCTGTCACTTCGGAAGAACGCCGCGAGTTGATGGAATTACACATTACGCATAGTTCAAAAACGACATTGCATGCACAACAAATGAATCTCAAATTTCATGGTGCAGCGCACCCGATCCATGTCATGTACCGGCCACATCGGCATGTACTACGAACTCATGTTAGCTCTTTCCGGGAGGAGGAGGAGGATGAGGAGGATGAGAAGGAGAAGGGAGAGGGTTTTGATTATGCGGAGGAACCTGAAATTATAGCGCAGTAAAGATCAATTTTTATCAGTGTCATCAACCCATCAGATAGACAGCAAAAACGAATATAAATCAGGAAGAAAGAAGTTGCAAAACAAGATGTTTTATGTAGTTGCTTTAATCAGTCAAGAGTGCTGGCAAAGGTATCGCGCCTCATATTACGGGCATCATTGGGTATCCACTCATGTTCGCCTGAGGCGGAGGCATCGAATGAAGGTAAGTCGGCGGCGGTGGATACCTGAGGTATCACATACATCATATCCATATTTGTACGTCAGGAACATGGTGTCAAGAACATTCTGTGTGTGTGTGTGCGTGTGCGTGTGCGTGTGTACGCATATGGCGTGCACAAGGTCTCTTACTCACATCGGCGACTGATGTTGCGGCTGCTGCCCTGTCTGGGGGTATGATGATGTAGGCGTCACTCCATGGAGTGGAGGAGGAGGAAATCCGAATCCATGGTAGGGCGGGGGCGGCATCATGTTAGGCAGTGGCACTGGTGGATAGGCCCCTGCTGCATTGTAAGCAGAAGGCGGTGCTACATAACGAGCACCGCGTCCGGCCCCACCAAGAACCGAGGCCAAGAAATCGCTAGCCCGCTGCTGAGAGGCATGCCATTTGTTAATACTGCTACTACTGCTGCTGCTACAACTATTGGTTGCAGCTGTAGAATCGCTGCCAAATCGTGTTGCTCGTCTCTTCGGTCGCGCTGCTTTATCTTTGGCCCGCTGAATAGTGGCCATGAGCGAAGACGGCGGCGCGATCGCCGCGTACTGACGGTGGGGATTCGGCCTTGATTCCGGTAGCGACGATATCTCAGAGGAGGGTGGGCGGTATTCGTATGCGGTCAGCACAACGCCATCTCGCCCTTTCCGGACAGATGCTGATGATGATGACGACGACGAGGAAGATGATGCAATCTGCTGAGGCGCCGCTGCAGTGTTTGATGCTAGTTGGCTCGACGACGAAGTTTTGGCAACCCCTCCCTCCATCATGGTAGCAGCTGTGTTTGCGGTGGTAGTAGCAGAAGCAGCAGAAGTGGGATTAATTGTGGAGGTCTGCTGGCGTTTACTGGCAAACAGACTTGCAGCCGACTTTTTCTTCCGATTGCGGGCGGCTAGCAGCTTTTGCTTCCGAGCAAGGAGACTGGCTTTGCGCTTATCTACGATGCTTTCAACCTGGTGGTCACGTTAGTACACCATTTCATTTTTACACTGATGAAGAAGCGGTCTCTCTCTCCATCGGCAACAGCATCCACCCCCTTGACGACGCCGCTTTTGACAGCGTAGAATGCAATGGAAATGATAGCAATCATCGACACGACAAACAAAGCATGACGAACTTACGCTTTATCCACAATCCTTTAGACTAAGGAAGCACATTCATCATGACTCAATGCAAGCTACCTTTGATCTTGCTCGGACAGTCTCTGCGCTGACCTGTAGTCAAAATAGCAGAGTTAAATAGAGCAAATAATGAATCCTAACTCTCGATCAACGTTCAAGCAACCAACAGAGACAAAGCAAGAGGGGGCAGGAGAAAAGGGGATGGAAACCGGGTGCGAGCTTACCTGTGAGAGGACCGCTTTCTCTTCCATGCTAAGTGTATTGTCGTACCGCTGTTTCACTCCTATACCGAGCACAGCGAGAAGGGAACAATGATCAGAAGTAAAATGCACTGAGTCGATTGAATCGGCGTTGGTGTAGGGGAGGAGGGGAGAGAGGGGGGGATAGGAGGGAGGGAGGAGACGAAGGAAAAACACGACGACACAGAGAAACAAGAAGCAAAACAAACGGTACAAAACTAAATTACTACAACCATTGGAAGGGCGGTCCTTCCTGAGTTTGGACAGTGCGACCCCGCTTCGAATCTCTCTTAGCGCCTCGCGCTCCCACTGCCGCCTCTCCATCTCGTCCTCCATGGTTGAACTCCTTAGTTCAGCCTGCACCGCCAGACACATACCAGAGCATATGGATTAAACAAACAAAAGGGTGTCATGTCCAGCCGCAATGATGACAGAGAACCATTTTTCCTTTTTAATGGTGGTTGGCTACTTCTCAGCCTTTAAACAAGACCTGCTGAAATCCTTTCTCCTCGAAATCCACAAGGGAGTTCTGAAGGTAACCGAGTCAGCATTTCTTAGTAATCACAACCGTGATACACATTCACACTATTAATTTCAATTTTGACGTAAGAAGGTGTGAGCAGCTTAGAGAGATACACATGCATCCCAGCAGTGTGAAGCACGTTGTACAACATCCCATGATCGTACATGTTGTCTATTGAATCATTTTCTGCTTATTTTATGTTCCAACCGCATGGTTCAGCTCTCCGCGCTTCATCTTCTCGTAGAGCCGTGCCTTTGCATTGAGATGCTCATTGCTCCTAGAAGACTCCTCTTGACTGAGAGCGGTATCTCTCCTACGCACACACACACACACACACATATATATATATATATATATATATATATTATGTAGATGTGTGTGTGTGTGTGTGTGTGTGTGTGTGTTTGTGTCATATAACAAATGCGTATACATTCATGGATGCGTGTACTATGCACATGTAAGTCCTTTTCTTGGTGTGCGGATCGTTGTGTAAATCAAGACTCTAAGTACAAGAGTGTGTATTCCAAAATGCGTTCGTATAATTCTCATGCTAATCTCATACTAAGAACTAGAGAGACGCCAAACCGATTTCGTTCGTCCACCCCGGCGTTTTTTAGTCTGAAGATGTCACCCCTACGCTGTTTGCGTAGGACATAAGAGGGGTCGTCTCTGTGCAATGTAGCCTCCGCCTGAGCCTGGATGATGATGAGGGGCAAACCGGTTATGACGAGGATATACGAATATATTATCTCAAGATTTTTCCAACATTTATCTTTTGTGGGCTAATATCTCCAAGGTCTTCGTAACTTCTGCGCTTATTTTGCAGCACCTGCAGCATTGCAGCTTTGAGCTGGACAGCCGAAGAATTGCCATCGACAAGCTCGATGGAGCGGGACTCCCGTTTTCGCGGCATCGCGCTTTCTGTCAGCCATCCGAGCGACTCAACCTAAATATGTACAGTGATGTGGGGCTGTTGCGTATTATGCTGGTTCTGATCTATTCGAAATTGTGTCGAAGTATCAAGCGAACATCCTATTTTTTGGTGCACCTTCCTCGCATCTTCATCCTGGATTACACGCCTTTTTTTAACGCCTTTATTTTCCACCATTCCAGGGCTGTTGACCGTTCCCTGACATACCAGGCGTTGTTAGTTTGAGGTCATAGCCGAGAACTGCGGGGGAGAAGAATGGAACATTCACATATCACGTAGGTAACCACCCATCGATCGAAAATGCAGCAGGATCTCCCCGTTTGATAAAAAATAATACAATGTCCACCTGATCTTTCACCTCAGCCTCGTCATTATGTCCGGTATCCTTTTCCTTCCTCGGATCAGGGGCTGTGGGTGAGGGGGGGCGCTTCATCTTAGCTGCCAACTCCTTCGCGTCAGTCGGTTGCAGGATGCTCTGTTTACACTAGATGAAGACTTGAATTAGGGTTCGCGATTATTCAGATATTACGAGGTGGAAATCTTGCCAGAATAGCAGCTGTTCGGCATATTGTTGTGATGAACAATGCGAGTTTGTGTTGCATGATGCAAATGATTTAGGTATAATTCGGTTCGAAGTTTGGTCTATTTCAGAGGAATTTCCTAAGATTCTAGATTGATCTCTCTCTCCTGACAGCAGCCGAACACCCACCCCCCGACCAACGGCGAACACTCCTGTGCCTGGAAAGTAGATCTAGTGCCCGGAATGTCTGTTCTCGGATGGCGAGAGGCCGTCGAGATATTGAGGAAGGTGAGTAGTGCAGGATGGTTTTTCGAGCCGTTCCGTAGCAAACAGGAGTTGCTTCACAGTTACTGTTCGTTATTCGATGCTGGACAAACACACATGCGGGGGGGTTCGTGCCTGTATTATGCATGCATGTTGATTGGCATAGTGCGTCACAGAATTAAAGCTAAATGTTTCTTTCTAGTTTGAAGCGGTAAGCATCATACCGACGCCGATGAAAAAGGCGTCTGATCAGTCTCTGCGATCATCTAGCCCTCCCTCAGAAATCATTTAACGTCCCTACTCATCGCCTCCCTTTGCGTGATCAGGGGGATATGGGCGTGACGGACATGACTATTGTGGACATGGGGACTCGGAACAGTTTTATGGAGTTTAGCAATGCTCTCGAAGGAACGAAGTATCGAGCAGTATTTCCATCTCTCTGTCGTCATGTCGTTCGCCTTTCCTCTACTCGTTTGTCAGCTAGACCATCGATCGGCGCCCTACTGAACGTACTTTTCTCAGATGTCCCTTACGCTCTCTAGAGCTGAGCAAGTTGGGAAATGGTGGCCTCAAAATACTTTGCAGCGCTTTGATAAGCACTAAGGCTCCCATACAAGTGCTGGACTTAAGCGTTAGCATGATCGGCGATGTCGCTGTCGGTGCGTATTTAGGAAGAAGATGCTTTCCAATCTTACAACTTCATATTCTTAACAGTGATTATTATTTACAGATCAGCTTTGTCAAGCGCTGCAGTTGAGTCCATGCCCGGTAAGGCAGCTGATCCTTGCAGGGAATCTCATAACCGATAAGGGTGCCAAGTATATCGCGGATACGCTCATACATCCCGGGCATAAAACTATCAAATCGATAGATGTCAGTGAGAATGAACTCAGTGACATAGGAGCAGGTCATTCGCTGAAATATATATATATATATATATATATATATATTTATATATTATATATCTTTATATTGTTATACACCTCTATGATTTGGCGATAGATGAGAAGGCGCTCTTTCCCTTTCATCCTGCACGTTCCTATCCCTAGTGTCAACGCGCACCATTTTTCGCTTTTTGTTATATTTCAGAACATCTGGCCTCGGCCCTGTCGTCTCCAAGCTGCTCACTGCAAAAATTCGACATAGCACATAACAGTACGGTAACTTCTTGTGGGTACAAGGTTTGCAGAAATAACGTGACGTAGATGAGATAATAAAATGATGTTTCTCTCCTCTTAAAAGTGGCGTCGGGGAAGCTGTAGGTTTTGTGTCTTTTTTTACGACAGCACTTATATTCGCATATGATTTTGCTTCTCTCTAAATACAAATAATTCACATACTAATCTGAAAGGCGATATTAGCTGCCCTGCTGACCCGTAAAGAGCCTTCATTGTTGATCAATTTGAGGGGTTTGAATCTTACGGAGCAAGATTTCACACATTGCGGAATCACTCCACATATATTCAAAAGTACCCCAAAACCAAAGGAGAAGCGAGAAAAGCATTAAAAGATGAACAACGTGTCACGATTAATACCTCAATGTTCCCTTTCTAATTTTCTTCTCATATTTTCTTGTTAGACTTCGCAACGGATGAAAAACGTCACTGCCAACGCTTGCTAAAGTGGGTCTCTGATATTGTGAGGAGATCGCAGGTTTGCATGCATTGACACATGTACCGATATATAGCTTAAATCTACTAATTTTCCTTAGGCAATGCAGCCGCAGATAGAATCAATCTTGCAGGTAAAGCGCATTCAAGTATTAGTTATAGATTATCTTTTCTGGAGGCACCCATACACATTTAATAGAAAGCTAGATAGGCGCCGCCAAGATGAAACATTAGGCAAACGCGCTACAGCTATTGACTGAGTGTTATGGCTTCCTTAAATGAAGCCATCAGTGGCGTTTTCGATAGTAAACAACACAGCATTGTGAGGGGGACATGATGAGAATACAACATGATGGCATTTATACATGCATACATGTACACACACACACACACACACACAAGGTTCGCGTGCACATGACTACACCCTACGGCGCATGCCATCTAGTCACACATGTGCAGATGCTGCCATCGCTCCCAAACATCGGGCACCAAAAAAATTGCATGCAATTGCACAACACGCCAGTGTGGGCTTCACAGTGGGTGTCGTGGTCATGCACACGCACGCGCACCACGCTAGGCTAGTTAGCTGCACCCATCGATCAGCACGGTCTAGGCTAGCGGTGCACAGCGCGCACTTGACCAATTGTGCAACGCAACAACCTGGACTCTGTCCTGAGAACTGATCATCTAGTGTGCAGTGTGCAGTGTGCAGTGTGCTGTCAGCATGATGTCAAGGCACACAGCTGCTGCTCCAGTGCTAGCAGTGCTGGCCACCTTGCAATTGTGGGCACGCCAGCACGCGCGTGCACGTGTGGCACGTGGCACGCCGCTGGACGTGATGCTACGCCTCCGCCAACATTCGTGTGTGGTTGGAAACACTGATGTCAAGGTTCACATTTGTAGCGCGTACCACTACGCGGGCACAAGTCACGTGCGACAACAAAGGGGTTGTCGCGGATATAGAATATAGATAACGTAGATATTAATACAGCATAGGCACGTGGGTTCCGGCGGGACTCATGGCAGCACACCGGAAGTGTGCTGCCCCACGTGCGGCGGCATTCGCGAAAGCTTCGCGAATGATTACGCAGTGCACGATTTAATAAAAATATAATCTTTAATAAAAATAAACACAACTCTTCAAAAGGAAGCAAACGTGCCTTTCCCCCCCCCTGCCTACTTGTGCACGTAGCGCCTCGGCCTGTGAACACCTTACGCGCAACAACCTTTGGCTTCCACACACGGGAAACGATTTGACTAACAATGTCACAGCAGCTAGAAGAACAGCAGGACTTTGGCTCGCAGGCCGTGCAAGGGCACGAGCAGAAACAGGAAAGGAAGGGCGATACGGACGCTAAGGAAGGAGGAGGAACACCTCCACAGGCACCGCCGGGACCAGCACCCGGGATTAAGAAAGCAGATGCAGCAGCAGAGGCACTGGAGAACTTCTACGAGGCGGACGACGAGGACGTGGCCGCCGAAAGCAAGAAGGTCGTAATGGCATTACGAGCCTTGCGACCCAGGGCGAGCAACTACGCCAAACTGAAAGTATCGATAGAATACAAGTATCAGACACATGATGTTTGGGCAGCTATCATGCAGGACATCATGGATTACGAAGCAGACTTACCTCCAGAGTGGGCAGCTTTGTTTAGGAACGACGGGGGTCTGGGCGCCTCGCGGGGGACGACCCAGAGCACCGTCAAGCAGCAGCAGCCGGTACAGCGGAACACCCAGTTCATGTCTGTTAAAACAGCACCGGTTATGATAACGAAATACAACGGGAAAAGAGGTGAGGCAAGGAGGTGGTGGAAGAACGCTAGGAGTATACTCTGCGACTTTACCCCTAACCCCACCGAAAACGACAAGCTCAAATGGCTAGCTATAATAAAGCAAGCCATGGACCTTTACGAGACAGGCAGGACCCGGATCAGGCAGCTAGAGAAAATACACACTACAGTTAGTGGGCTACGAGACGTTGAGGCGATAATGAAGGCTTTTGTAAATGAACAGGATGCTAACTCCCTACCCCAGGCTATTAGAAAATACAGAGCAATGATGCAGCATGAGAGAGAACCTGTTAGAGACTTTGCCACGCGCTTCCAGGATATGATCGACGAACTACATGATTTTAATTACAACACAGGTGATGATCAGGCAAGGTTTGAAGAGTTCAAGTTAAAGATAAAGGAATCCACTTACGTTACGGAGAAAGGCTACACCACGATGGAGGCAGCAGTGCAGGCTATATCCCTACGCGAGCAGGAGCAGGACCGCAAGTTTACCAGCCCTAAGGTACCTGGCATAGGAAACATTAACGCTATTAAGCCGCAGCGAGACTGGTACAAGGACAGGGAAGGTAACCGACGTTGCGGATACTGCTCACGTAAAGGGAAACACACCGCTAAAGACTGCAGAGACAGGAAAGAAGGACGACCCAGGATGACGATCAGGCAGCTCAACGAACACTACGAGAAGTTAAAGAGAAAGAAAGGCAGAGGACAAGGATATAACAACAGCAAATGGCAAGGCAGCAACAACGGGAAGAACAATAAATATAAGAACAAAAAGCAGAACAGTATCAATGCTATACAGCAGCAGATAAACGGAATATTAGATCACCTTAAGCAGGCGCCGACGAAGACAGCAGTACCAGCAACGCAGGACCAAGACAAGCCCATGACCCTAGACGACATAAAGAACTTAGGAGTATGCAACATTAATGACGAAGACGCTAACAGGACTATCAAAGTTGCTATGACCAAGGTTAAAGTTAAAGACAGCTACGGAGACTACAAGAAACTACCTGCCCTTTGGGATAGTGGCAGCATGCCGAAGTCCTTCATAAGCCTAAGCACAGTAAGAAGGTTAGGACTATTGGATCAAGTGACTAAGAAAGAACGTAAATATGCTCAAGCAGACGGAAGCTCTTCCATGAAGACCGTCGGTGAGCTAATGCTAAAGCTACAGATACCTGGCAGCGACGCGGAGACCCAAATCAAGACCCGAGTAGCCATGACTTTATCCATGGAACTACTCCTCGGACAGGATGCCCTAGAAAAATTAGGGGGGATCATATCATTCTACAATCACAAGATATACTTTGCTAAGTTGCCAAAGAAGTCAGGCAGGACCATCAGCCAGAACATGATACGGCTTGACGAGTGGACCTCTGAGTCAAGCGTTAATGCGTTAGAGTTTATGGACCTAGCGGACAACAAGCTACCTACACCTACCGAGCTACGGAAGAAGAACCCCGGCAAGACCATCCGACAGATAACGGAGCTACTGGACAAGACCCCCCCAGCTGATGATTGGGATATCGACAAAGGCAAAAAGTACATTAATAAAATATTAAACGAGAAGTACTCTGACATCACCAAGCCGACGACGAAGCCCTCCAGCAAGCTTACCCCAGTAAAGATCGAGCTAAAGAAGGGATACGAAGAGTGCATCATCAATGACCCAGAACATAGGCGACCGGAAGCGGACTGGGAAAAGATAGAGTGGCAGATCAATGAATGGGCAAAGGAAGGGAAGATAGAGCCAAGCAACTCACCATGGAACGTGAGACATGTGCTAGCTAAGAAACCTACTTACCCTTTCTTCCGCCTGGCGCACAACTTCATCCGCCACAACCGAGTAATAAAGAGGATCCAGACACCTACACCAAGGATAGATGACGTTATTGAACACGTCATAGGATACAAATACTACTCTTCCCTAGATAAAAATGAATCATACATGCAGACACCCATCCACAAAACCTCCCGCCCCATTACCGCGTTCTCCAGCAGGCACAGGAAGTGGCACTTCGTCGTATTCCCTTACGGCCTAAGCATATCAGGGGATGCGTTCAGTAGTCAGAACTACAGGGCATACACACATGATGGGATGGCGTCTGTGTTGTGGGTGTTTGTGTTTGTGTATGTGGATGATGACATAATATGTACCAACACAGTCGTCGCTCAGATCTTCCTCCTGGAAAATATATTTATTAGGTTTGCACACTTCGGTTTTACTATTAGACTGCAGAAGTGTACATTCCTAGCTACAAGAATCAAGTGGTGTGGATATTACCTGGAGCAAGGCCGCATCACCCCAAACCCCGAGAAAGTAGCAGCACTACAGCAAGCCCCTAAACCTAAGAATGCAAAGGAGTTAAAGTCATTCTTGCAGACTGCAGCTTGGATACTACGTAGGTTCTCCCCTACCTACGCTAGGACTGCAGCTGCTTTTACTACTGCTTACCGGAAGGAGAACTCTGTAGGCCTCAGCTTCGCTAAGGTGTGGGCCAAGGCTGGCCTTGATGCCCACTTCGATAACCTAATAAAGTTATGCAGCAACACCCTATTGAATGCTAAGCTAGACACTACTAGACCAGCTACCCTATGGACAGACTGGTCTAAGCTAGGTATGGCTGCTGTACTTACCCAAGACCAGCAGATCATACGGGTGTGGGGCAGGGCCTGCACAGCAGCTGAGGCCAAGTACAGCCCTACAAAAGGAGAGTATAAAGCCATGACTGAGGCGCAGAGGAAACTAAGATACTACCTGCTGTCGGTGCCCAGCTTCACCTTAATGACTGACCACAAGCCCCTCCTAGGCATCGACCGCAAGCTCGAAGCGCCTAACGATGAGTATGCAGCTATGAGGGCGGACACGGAAGAGTTTAGGGACAAGAGGACAGTGGTCTACGCACCAGGAGACAAGCAGCTTGCTGACTATTTCAGCAGGCTGTTCGAAAAGAAAGTCCCTACCCAGGTCACCCCTATGGTTAACGCGATTACCTTCGAGGACGGCGACTTCCTGCCTGAGCCAGAGGAGCTCCAGCACCTTCAAGAACACCTGGATAAATACAAACACAAGCATGAGGTACTTAGTGATAGGATATATGTATACACTAATAATGTTAGGCGTACCTACGTGCCACGGCGGACCAGGGGAGCCCTTCTCTTTACCGCCCATGGACCTGCACACGTAGGAGAAAACCATATCACTGCTCTACTCTACCATTACTACTGGCCCTACAAGCTAAAAGAGATAAGGACATACCTGCGTGGCTGCAGGTGCTCCAGCTTGAAGGCGGCAGGCGTCGCCACCAAGGAGTCCAGCAAGAGCCGTGCATCTAAGAAAATCAAAGCAAGGAACTTCTTAGATATCGTGCAAATTGATGTTTATAAGTACGATGGCTATCACTACCTTACCTTCGTTGATGTGGCCACTGGAAAGTGCTGGGTTAAAAAGATTATCAAGGTCAACGTTGCTAAGAAGAACAAAGGCTTATATAAGCAGAGGCTTACTAACTGCTACCGTACCTGGGAGTCTGAGCTCCAGGCTATCCCTGATGAAGTTAGCATAAACAAGATACCAAAGAAGTTACATGTGGATAATGAGACCTCTCTTCTACAGCTACCACACCCTAATATTGATGCCTCACCTGTATACTATGCCCAGTCCAACTCCAAGGTAGAGCGACTCCACCGCACCTTGGCCAACCTAAGCAGGATAAATAGCACCACACCAGACAAGATACAAGGGTTAGTAAACGACACCTTCACGTCTGGGGGAGGTATCAAGGATAAGGAGAGGGAAGAAGGCGACGACAACGACGACGATACCGAGAGCGAAGACGAGAAGGTCCCGTACGATGGCCGAGTTCTAAAGGAAGGACAGTATGTTAGGGCCAAGGTAAATCTGAGATCGAGAAATAAACAAGACCCCTTCTGGGGTGGCGTTGCAAAGGTTACCGAGAGGAAGGGGAGGAAGCAGTACTACATCTATGATGGGAACAGGGTCACCTTGCGCCACATCAGTCACCTAAAGAATTATGATATCGGTGAGAAGCTCCTAGAGGATGTTAAAGTAAACCCTACTGTGTGGGAGCGAGCAATGCCTTGTTTAGGACCCCGACCTAAGTTCGATGTGGAATATGGAAACAATAAGGTCAGGGTGAACGACGATTGGCGCATGAAGATTGTCTATCTAGGCTACCCTGGATTACGAAATATGGAGAGGGTAGCTATGAAAATAAAGGACGGAAAATATCAGCTACTCTACCTAGCTGTTCCCGACTTACCCTTTGAGCACTGGTATAAGGTCCTGGGGGACCTTGATGCAGAGGGCTGGTATGGACACGAACCTAAGGACGAAGGTGAGTTCTGGGTAAGCGACAAAGGAGATAAGGTTAGAGAGGAATCTATTACCTGGTGGTTGGTGAAGTTCCGAAAGCGATGAAGGTCTAAGGGAATAAGGAAGGAAGGAAGGAGCAACGTGACTTGGGGGAGGTGTAGCGCGTACCACTACGCGGGCACAAGTCACGTGCGACAACAAAGGGGTTGTCGCGGATATAGAATATAGATAACGTAGATATTAATACAGCATAGGCACGTGGGTTCCGGCGGGACTCATGGCAGCACACCGGAAGTGTGCTGCCCCACGTGCGGCGGCATTCGCGAAAGCTTCGCGAATGATTACGCAGTGCACGATTTAATAAAAATATAATCTTTAATAAAAATAAACACAACTCTTCAAAAGGAAGCAAACGTGCCTTTCCCCCCCCCTGCCTACTTGTGCACGTAGCGCCTCGGCCTGTGAACACCTTACGCGCAACACATTGGTGAAATCGCGCGTGGTTGGCCAAACGAATGCGAGGACTAGCATTGAACACAATAGACACAGCAATACACAATACATATTATACAATATATATTACATATATAGTGTATTGCATGTCTATCATGAACGAACGAAGGTGCGGGTGTGGGAGGGGAATTTCACATGAGCACTTCCAGCTCGGATGCGATGAAGTAAAACTGTGAGGTTTTCTTCTCAATCTAATCAAAAATGTGATTTGTCCCTGTCGCATGCCACAATCGCACTGCTCTTCGTAATTCGTGCTCTCCATCGAGAAAGTTCGCGGAACACAAGGCGCAACACAAACGGCGAACGACGGAACAGACGGGACGTATGCACGATTTGTAATCCGTCCCCCACAATTGAAGAAGATGATTAATAGATGTTTGATCGTAACGGGTGGTAGCAGAGGTATTGGAGCGGCTGTGTCTCGTCTGGCACATGCTCAAGGGTTCAATGTATGTGTCAATTTCCAGTCGAATGAGCTTCAGGCTCAAGCCTTAGTGAAGGAGATTTTGGGGAGGTCGCCGATGAACCAGTCATTCGAGAAGCACGGTCCTATGCGATTGAAGCAATCGAACGCTGTGGCCATCCGGGCAGATGTTAGTTGCCACAAACAGGTGCAATTCACTTTTGCGTTATGATCGAATGTGTCATCATCGGGTCGCTCAGGTATCCCAGCTATTCGATGATACGGAAGCACAACTTGGACCTGTCACCGATATCGTTAATTGTGCTGGTATTACAGGAATATGTTCGAATCTTGTAGATTCAGATCCAGAAACCATTCAAAGAGTAATAGACGTGAATGTCTGTGGGAGTATATTCTGCTCACATGAAGCTGTGCGGAGATACTTAAAGCACGGAGGTACGACAGCTATTGAATCTGGGAAATATCTAATCGTGCGCCTATTCTTTTTCTTAGGTGGAAACATTGTCAATATTTCGTCGGGAGCCGCAACTTTGGGAAGTCCGGGCGAGTATGTGTGGTACGCAGCAAGCAAAGGCGCGATAGATACGTTTACCATGGGTCTGGCTAAAGAGGTGGCGGCGAACAATATTCGGGTGAATGCAGTTGCACCAGGGCTCATAGAAACAGATATTCACAAAGCAATGGGCCGGCCAAATCGTATTCAAGATTTGTTTCCAAGCATACCGATGCAACGAGTAGCGAGTCCTGCAGAGGTTGCAGGACCTGTGCTTTGGCTTCTATCAGATGTGTCATCATATGTCACTGGAGCTATTCTTCGTGTGGCAGGTGGCAGATGATAAATGATAAATACATACACATAGGTGTGTACGTTGCTAAACGCTACACACATACATACCTCCCCACCGCCGAACGGGTTGCTTGTGTACGTACGTGTGCGTGCGCGTGTCGGCAACGGTCATGTTGTGAGGACCACAGCCTACGGTTTTTTTGTTTGCGGATTCTACTACTTGGTCACGCCGTCACATGACCGATGTGTGCATAGCATGTTGCTGGAGCTAATTTCATGCTGAGCTAGCGATGCGCATGCAGGCGGAAGAGCTACTCAGAAAATTATACTTAATTATGCACCGCTTCTGTGCCTTAACGCTGTATCAAAAAAAAACCAACATGCATAGCTTTTGTGCGCAATCCATCTATAGAATTGACTAGTATATCACTCGTGCAAACTATGCAAAGTTGCTTAAATTTACATTTTTTGAAGCTTTGTTTATCAACGACCACAAGTGTTTCAGTGAAATTTCTCCGCGTCAAGCGTTCTTTCAGGACCTAATGCTGCACCCATCATATGCTCTTCTGATATTCCCCCAAAAGAAAATTCCATAGGTGTGCAAAAAAAATGCTCTGGGAAGACTCCTAGGCGTTGTAGGACCAAACTGACAAATGCTCCTGTGGTCAGCTCGACAGGCTAAAGTTAGAGAAACAAATCATTTCAAATGGATCTACATAAATGCATTGTACTGCAGCATCACCTGTGTCATCGCTATCAAAGAACGATTGGATGCGTCGGAGTGAAATTGAAGAAAAGACTCACGGGAGAGATAACCGGTGTCCTGGTATCATTCGATTGAAAAGATGAAACAAGTCCTGTCAAAAGATTTTGTGCAAACTATGTAAGACCTTGAGCATCGTTGCCATCGTGCGTACATCTCCTTCCGAAAATGTATTTCGCATTGTCCGTGATCTTCTCATATGGTCGAATACTTTGAGAATGTCGTCTGCCGAGAATGGAAGAAAGTTTTCGTTATATCACTGCTGTACAACACTCTCCATAAGCCATGCATAGAATAGTTTTACCGAAGCTTAGTCCCTTCAATGGATCGCCGACTCCCGCTATGTCTAAAATTCTCTTCATTTCGTTTGTTTCATCCTGGGATACCTTTGTGCATTTAATTCTGTAACAGCAATACTGTAAGTAAATAGTTGCGGGCATGGAAAAAGGAGTGGTTACTTCTCGTCAATATATTCCAGCATTGGCTTGAGCGCGTCCTTTCCTTTTGATGGCTCTCCATATGGTTTTCTTGTCGAGCCTATAAATCTGTAGAGCTCTTCCAACATCTCAGGTCTGCTCATTGTGGTATTAGATTGAGAGTTTGGCTGCTCCTTGAGCTCGGTGTGCCCTCCGAACATTCCAGAATAGATTGCTCCTCCTGGGTTGGCGACCTCTAACTGGCGTACTACTACATCCAAAGATTCGGATAGTAACTGTGTAGGGTATCCAAGTTAGACAAGGGAATAATGCTTTTGAGCTTGAGAGCAATGTTTCAGTACCTCTTTGAGTGAGATGGTTTTTATCTTGTCGGGCTCGGCCATCGTGACCATTATATTGTCCGTGGAAAGTTCTTCCTTTTCGTCATCGGGAAGCACAACAATGCCGACTTTATTGTACTTATCAAGGGAGTATAAGTCGTGGTATACGCTCCCCATCTCAAAGTGCATGCCCGAAATAACTCTTTCATCTATGGATAATCCACCGACACTTGCGCAGCTTCGTATCAGCAAGATATCCATATCCTTCATACAAACATCAAGTCGACTAAGATAAAGTCTAATAGATTGCTTTAAACTTAGCGGTGTGGCTACGATGTGTTGCGTCCGTAATATTACCTTTAATTCATTAAGCTGGATGTTAGTCCTAACAGGACGGCAGGGATTGCAAGAGCAAGAAACGCACAACCCTCCCATCTTCACGTGCCTTTGCACTACTCGTAGTTTGTTTGTTCGAATTTCTGGCGAGAGTTATCGTTCGAGAAACCATTAGCTCACACCACATTAACACGGGTAAACTTAGATTCTTCACCTTCGATTGAATGGCGACGGGCCTATCAGGAGGTTCTCAAGCAGCGTGGAACTCCGGAAAAAACGGGAGACCACCCAGCCTCCCCAGTGTCCAGTGTTAGGCACAACAACGACGTTTCAATCAGCAGATGGTTTTCGACGGGAGCGGATCGGTTCCAGGACGGCTCGATAATCTCGGCCCAATGCAGGCAAGAAATGAATGGTATTTATCGTGTATAATATTGCGTTTACTTGATGCTGCGTTGGGTTCTACAATGTAGTTTTTTGCTAGTTTTACTAAAATAAACTCAACAAAATCATGGTAAAAGTTCTATTCAAATTTTATCTAAACCATACCGTTTGCATGCTTTTTGGTACGACTCGACGAACACTTTTTCCTCCTGCTTCAGCGGTTACACGTTGCACAGGTTTTCAGCTAGAATCTCCTAATCCTTGGGAGGCTACCGCCCTTACAAAGGTAATATCCAATAAAATGAATATGTCGCAGTTGTATATATACAGATGATATCTATATTAATGAGATCCGATTCCAGCATATCCATTCTGAAATATTGTCGTGCTGTGTGAGATCTGAATTTCCGATTTTCAAGAAACGACCTCTAATTTAGCACGCAGTATGATGGAAAACCGGGATTCGAATTCGCACACCTCGCCCCAACGCCCCAACCTCGGAAATCCATTGTGGTGCCCTCTTCCTCGTGTGCCCGAACGAACAGCACACCTACTGAGAGACCCCCCCTTAAGGTTTCCATGGGCTTGGAATCTTCAGAATAGCACGCCTTTGTAGATCTGATACATCCGGAATCGAGGATCCTCTTCTTTGTCCTTATTGCTGCCAAAAAGTTGGGGGGCGAATTTTGAGAGTGCCATGGCAACGGGCAAAGCAAAGCGCTCCAAATCTCCAGGATATGGTACATGACGCTGGTGCAATTTCAGACCATTTCTCACGTGAATTGTTTCAGATAAGCGATACAATGAGGGTTTGATGAAGAGGTTCCTACACCGCGAGCAAAAACAACGCTTCGGACGTACTGGTAAGGAGGCAAAAGGATCCAGAGTGAAGTTGGTCTTTCGACCGAAGAGACTTCAAAACAGGAACGACATATTTCAAACTAGGTGACTTGTTTGATAAGAGCATCGCTATTATGATATGAACCGTACATAATGGAAGTTTCCGGGCAGGTTTGCACAGGTGCACAATCAAGATGTTCGAACTCTCGCTGTTTTACACCAAAGAAGAGAGCCAGAAAAATTCAAAAAGGTCTTTGCCATAGCCCTAATTCATTGTCTCTACATAGCCCAATTACACTCTATTGACCACTTTTAAAGGAGGTGAAAGACCATGTATTTCGAGAAACGGCGTCCCATGACGACATGCTTAGAAAAGGGTCGTTCTCGATAAAATATTAAGCGAACAAAATGACGAGGAGAACTTTCCAGAGACTGTTAGAATTGACTTAAATAGTATTATCAGGCACGAGGACTTTCTTGTCGACGTCGTCCATCCTGATAACCAACACTTGAAGTATCGAGCGGCAAACGCTTCTGTGACGCCCCTTTACTCTAAGGTATGGTGTATCCATTAAGCATTATTTTATATAATTTGAATCACTGGTCTTCATCTCCGACATATGATAGTTAATACGTATAAACTCTTAGTATGAGAAACCGTTACCACCATCGGAGATACTGAAGAGGGAGCTAGATCCAAACCTCAAAGGCCTTAAAAGGTCGATGGTGGTCCCAGATAAGCAGCAGCGCAAAATCGATGCCCTGGAGCTCGCGATTACTCACCACCGCACTAAATATGAAGATCCAAAAGAACCAGACTTCCGTGCACCAAATAGGTAATGCGATTTCTTTTAATTCCTGTTGTGTGCTTGCTTTGATGTCAATTAGAACCCAACCTTGAATCGGTTTGGTATGTGCGAATACTTGAGACAGAGTTGAAGAAGGCAAAAGCTGTTGGAATGTGTTGTCACAGCTTAAAAATAGGAATTTTGTTGCGGTGTATGCAGGCCCGAGGGACAACTGAAGAACTTTGACATTCCAGCAGTCGTACCAGACAATCAATACAAAAGGAGAGAGGGGTTAGTGGTGCTGCATAATATGACTCAAAAGCATACAGAGCTCAATACCTTCTACATGAATGTTCAATCAGGTTGGATTTAGTCCATACGCATCACCGTACCAGGTAATTATCAGTGTGAGTTGCGCTCCCTTTTGTCCGGGTGGAAAAATGCTTTTATCCCAGAGTGTGTTTCTTCAGTAAGCACTGCTAGCTACCGTATCATTGCCCTAGGAATTTTCTATTAATATAGTGCGAGTAACCAGCGCTAAATCTAACTTTGAATATATGCAGATATAACCCCCCCGTTGAGTTTGACTTCCGCGGTGACGCCTCAACGGTACGGGTGTCACCAGTAAAAGAGTTGACCCCCAAAAGCGAGCTGCAGAAAGAGAAGGAGGATTTGATTGCCACAATGAAAATAGCTTCTTTTCAACGGGGCAAATCAGTTCCAGCTTTTGTAGGTGTTGGGTCGTCTGTAACTACTAGAAACTCTGGTAGCGGATCAGCCTCCCCTTTCAGTCCGAAAAGCTTGAGTAGGCGTATGTCACCGAGCATAAGATCTCGCCCCATGACATCCCCCTTGCGAACCTTTTCCTCTTCGAAGCAACCCTCTTACCTTTCGTCCACAGCTCTGCGCCAAATCACAAGAAATTTGAGCCCTACGTACCAGGCAATCAGTGCTTCGCGGCGTTGTTCTCCAAACAAGCGTAGCAATATGGCGTCACCGAAAAATCGATTTGCTGCAACACCTAAGCGATTTGCTGCAACACCTAAGCGATTTGCTGCAACACCCAACCGATTTGCTGCACCAACCGAGCCAAGCTCTCCTCAAAAAGTGTTCACATGGCACAAGAGCACGTCGTCGTCGCCAAAGGACAAAATGAAATCCCCAGGAGGAATCACACCTAAGCGTAGGAATAATCGGGGGAGGCCATTCTCTGCTGCTGCTTCTGTGGCATCGGAACATTCTAATGCCGATTTCTCGGTAATAAGCGTCATTTGCCAATTGAGTTGGTATTATCAAGCTGCTCCCTGTATAAATATATCTCGATCAGTATGGGTAGTAACGACAACATCTGTATTTCATTCATAAAACAGGAGGAAGCGTGCTATCGTATGATCCCGAAGTTCTTGATGATGGAAGAGTTCGAAGACTACGGGTGGGAATCAGCATCCTCAACGAGCGACAAAGCCACGACTACACCTCCTTATCAAAAGCCGTCAGCTGGACATCCCGCTGCCTACGCACAAAAATTTGTCCGAGCTAGTAGTCCGATGGAGAAAGTAACTATTGACGTAGAATTAAGTGTAAAGGTTTCTTTATTCTACTATGAGGAGAAGGCATCATTACACTTCCATAAACGCTTGCGGTTTTCTCTTTCGGCCTACCTTTGTGCTCATCCTAACGTTTCTTTTACTACCTTTACTTTCAGCGTAATGCAGAAGAAATGTCAAGTGCTCTTCGGAGACTAACCTTGAGCCGGTCAAGGTTTGTGAATATTTCTCATGTGATTTTATTCTCACTGATGTGCTTTGACAAATCAATCACAGGCCCCCTACAGTAGACACCAAGGAGCCTAAACCATGGGACCTTCAGTATCAGAGCAGGGCCATGCAAGAGTTTTCATCGAATATCAAATCAGAAGTATATGCTGCCAGCGTTCTTAGATCGCCGAAAGCTTCGAATCAAAAGATAACAGGACAATTGTAGCAGACGCAAAAGTTTTCAAGATTATTAGAGATCATGATAACATATTCACTACAATGCAACGCGAAGCTGCTTGAGCGCATGACACCCAATCCAAATGTGCTAGTACTGTATATGTGCATGGGCATACATGTCAACAACATGTAGCGTATCGTGCGATGCATCGTGCAAGCTAGTAGCATATATATATATATATATATATATATATATATATATATATTATAATAGCATGCTGTGTACGCACGATATGATAATTGTAAGAGAACATCGTATTATACCTTGGCGGAATAACATTATAAATTTGGCATGCTTGCAGCTAGAAATGCGCCAGCCATTGCGGTGCTGCATGCTGTTTTCCCATCTGGATCGGATACGTGTTTGTTTTTAACAAGATTACGGCAATTTTGATTGCAGGCCATTTGTGTATTGGAACTACTCTACATTAAAGAACAAAATATAACGCTTCCAGTGTCTGATGTATGAGAAGTTGGTGCTACATATTGTTGATCTGTTACTTGCTGGACAGGTATGGCTTGATTGTTATCAACTCGACGTACCTACAGGATGTGAAACAAAATATATTGACAAAATATGTAGATATCGGACATTTTCGTGTTATGATCAAATTCTAAGTACTGTAATCTGAGGAAAGGGCCTCCATCCGACACAATCTTGATTGCGTCTCCATCCGCGGCTAGGGGGCAGTGTTGTCTCGCTCTGTTCAGCACATGGGTAAATTTACGAGGAATAAACTTAGAAATCAAGATACCTTCACATAAAAAAAGTCTGTTCGCTTCCCCTCACGGTTATTCGCCCATCTTGACAACCACCAGACGTGCTGATTGGCAATGTAGAGATAAGTTTCAAAAGGAAGGTAGTTTCGCAATTCTCACTTGTGATCCTCGTGCTTCCCGAAATAAGTAGTAATCTGACGTGCCTCTACGATAGAAAGCGACGCCGTTCATCACTCTGTGGTTTTAATAAGAAAGAAGCCGAGTAATCATAACCATTTCATTCCTACATGTCGGCAGTAGAAGTTAACCCTGCATCGGTGTAGGTGCCATGGATGTTCCAACTCCCGGAGCTCGAAACTCGGATTCTAAACTGAATACCCTGGAAATTTCCGTCCACTGGAATCCCCTGCACAACTGCTCCGTTCCCCCCAGGTGGCACCGGTTTCACTATTGTATCCGACGAAGAAGACATGATTACGAAATTACGTCTCTCCAGCTTCCCCCAAAACAACGCAATTTCCTACACATACCATCCTCGTCTAGCCTACTTGTAAATATAGGGGAACCCTATTACGTACTCTCATCCATACCGAAACTCATGCTACTCTGCTGGATTGTGCGCACGGTATTGACGAAGCGAAGAGAGAGTCTTTTCGAATGTGAGTAGGTAGGTGGTGCTTACAGCAACTTAACTTCCAGAAATCTTTCTTTCTCCACAAAATATGCACTATATTTTGATTATGAGGCATGGAAATGCACTTGTCGCAACGACAAAAACGCCAACGATGCCCATCCCCCTTCCGACGAAAGGGATCTATGGATGATCACCGATCAGGAGAAGGGGAGGAAGTAGGAGGTTGTTGAGATGCTAAGCTCGCACCGATCATTAGACTAGGCACAACCTACTGCCGGATCCTGGAAGAACCTCTTCGCACAAACGGATTGCTGTCGTCCACATGCAAGGACCACTGGTTCAAGAGACCCATATATTGGTTACAATTTTATCATTGCTGATCGGATGGGCAGATAGGTAGTGGTCGAATTTTCCGCCAAACTTCTGTTAGTTTACATCTATGGATGATGACCGTGGTAATAATATTCAGATGCCCCTCCCCTGGAGTCTCTGACTCTGCTCCAGCGGATTTGTATCAGACACTGGGATTGAGACCAGATGCCACAGACAAAGATATTCGATCGGCCTTTCGTGTTCTTTCCCTTAGGTGTGAAAAAGTCAAGCCTCCATCCGATATAGCACAAACTCAAAAGCACTACAACCTATTAGGTTTCACCCGGATAAAGACCTTAAAAATCCGCACAGCAATAAACGGTAGCCCCTTCCCCGCCCCTTGCAGGATCCCTTCTGAATTTCTCCACTTTGCGCAGATATCGCAGGATTTTGCACGCATACCAAATCCTCTCTAGCCCACGATTCCGGAAGGTTATTTACGAGTGAAGTGTTTTACAATAGCACAGTAATGATGCTCACATGCAGCAAACCTTTAGGTATACGACGACGGCGGCGACGAGATGTTGCAAAATGCGAGACTAAGAATTAGAGAGGTAGGCGAGCAATAGTCAATGTGGCATATGCTGTTACCGTTTGTCGTTATATCACCCCGAAGTGATGTTAAAACGACGACAGCGGTATCACGTGAATCGCTGGATATAATGATGAGCAATGGTTTTGCTACCCTACTGCTACCGTTGTTCATAGGAGTCTAACCGCCCCGTCGGAGACAAGATATACGCGGAGGTGGAGTTATAATAATAACCGAGTAGTCTCTTCTTCAAGTTGAATGACTGGGGCTCTTTCGTATCCATGTTAACTCAGATCTACTGGAAAGAGATACCCAACGAAAAAGTGCATCCTTACTTAAATCTTTAATGGGCAAGAACGCAGTCTGACCTGCATAACACCAATTTGGAGAGACCATCCATTGCTCCGTTGGCGAAGAGAGAACGAATACTTTCCACTTTTTTTCCGTCTCCTCTTCCTCTTCCTTCTCCTCCTCCTCCTCCTCCTCGATTGACACTTGTCAACTTTTGTATGCATTAGATGGTCGGGAGGCTAGACTACGTCGCATTTGATGACTTCATCCACATCCACGGTATTTGGATATCGCAGAATCTGGAGTGGATGGCAGGGTTGCATGTAGATGCTGTGATGTTCAAACACCTCTCGCAGCGGTACCCTGGAAGATGGATACACCAGGTATCATCGCAGCAACACACATTTCTATGAGGCAGTTGCAGTAGTAGTAGTAGTAGTAGTAGTAGTAGTAATAGGGGGACTACCGAATAGTTTCAGAGAAGTGCTAGTCGCCATCGTCATCGTCATCGAGTGGTAGACCAGAGAAGGATATGATTCCCGTGGAGGAGTCGCTTCTTAGCATGATTTGTGATGGAGAGAATAACTGTGTTTTGTGATGATGAGGATGCCTGCGTTTTGACTACGGGTCAGGTTTTCATACCGTCCAACTACGATGGTCATGATGACCGCGCACTAATCGACAGTTGGAAAAGATGCCGACGGTCGGTGTAAACCTGCTCGACTCATCCGACAACTCTCGTCTTCTCAATGCTGATAATTGTGTGTTCTTCGGTGTGGACGAAATTGTTAGATGGGCAAAGACTCATGGATTTGAGCTCATGGTAACATACCCGCACTATCCATCGTCTGCTGTTCTGGTTGAATGGGGCTAATCGCCGGAATGAATGCCATCATGGCCATGTTGACGCTGCTACTGTTTAGGTTATTATCCCTTCGGTGGAGAAAGAGGGCGAAGGCGAGGTAGTACTGCAACAGCTTATATCTCGTATTTTGTGGTATATTTACGACTTGCGCGCAAGTATGTATGGCTATGTCTGTAGAATCAGAAGGGAAGAGGCGGAATTGGAGGGGGGGGGGGGAGGAGAGGCTAGATACTGTTGCTTTCCTCCCTTTTCGTCTGTTTCCATCGAAAGATAATACCGAGTCTGTCTCCATCAACAAATAAAAACCATCAGGAGGTCCCTGTAGATCTCAATGACGAGAGGAATGTCCCCCCACCATATACGACGATGTGTTTCAGAGCAGCTGAAATAGACGGGCATCGTCGAAGGGGCCTAGATGCGCCTTGCAAAAGTCCACTTCCGTACGTCCTGACCACATTTTGAGAGCATTGCCACAACAGTCTTACAGCTATGACGGGAAAATAAGAAATATTTTCCACCGCTCAGTGGCTGTAAGCTCAGAAAATCCGCAAAAAACAAACTCCGAAGGAGAATGAATTAACTATTTGTTGTTTGGTTTCTGTCCTGTTGACTTTCTTGAATTTGCCGCAATTTTTTATTTGAAGAACTAGGACGGCATACAATGGCACGCACCATGGTACTTGTTCTCGGGTGAGTGAAATCGCTCGATCGTCAAGAGAGGACTGGAGCAAACCGAATGGTGGCGGTGTGCCTATTGCCTCTGTATCGGATTTCTTCCAAACACTTGCATTGTAGATAATGTTAGGTAATCATCTAGAATGAGGTATGTAATTACAGACACTTCACTAGGCGTGTCAAGCGCTACATGTGGCTGCCGCTGTGACTGACCGACATTGGAAACATTCGAGATTGTCATCTTGCTTTGCTCATGCATGGATTCCTTTCCTGAATGATGCACATTTTGGCACATGTGTCGTAGCTTGTTTGGTGCATGTGTGGACATGAACAGAGCACGTGTGCTTTCCAAGTGCATGTGGTGTGCATGGGCACGTGTGTTTCTCACGCGCACACGCATGTGGACTTGTGAGTCCCTGTGAGTCAACTAACAGCTAGCACATGGGCACGTGTGTGTGACACTGTTTTCATCGTGTTTGCTCATGGACAGCTGCTGACGGCGAGCCGCCAGAGTGAGATGGCACATTTCCTGGCAAACATTGTGTCATGATTGATTGACAGTTGATGATCATTGTTGCGTCTTCATCATGGCTGAAGCAGAGGGGAAGCCCATGCATGCTTTGTGCATGCGCACGGCAGATGTCTGTGGATGAAATGCATGCCATGCCCACATCACATGTGCACAGGCATGGCTGAGTGGCAGATCTCGCACATCGAGCGAGTGCCTACTGTGGCTATGTGCGTACATGCTGCAACATGTGCGCATGCGAGCTCTCTCATTCCAGCTAGCCAGCCTGTGGTCGATCTTCAACAAAGAGCTCCGCCATCTGCATGGTGGGAGCATCCTCATGTGCACATGTGTGCATAGGTGGACGTACATACGCCTGTGGAGTAGTTAACTCATGCACATGGGGCTGGCTGGATTTCCTCAATCGTGCAACTTTTTTTATTCTCATGCATGCATCGAATGTATCCATCAATGATGCAACAAATCATAACTTTTCAATTCATTCAATATAATTATAATTATAATATCAACTTTTATGAAACGTAAGATGTAATTCATTTATGGCAAAATTCGCTCAACATCGTCGCCACTTCCATCATCCTAAACGCATAGTTCGGCGTTCAGATGCAGCAATCGCACTACTCTTTTTATTCCACCCTAAAGCTTTGACTCCGTGATGAAGCACCGCACTGGCTACTCCTGCGATTGTAAATGTGCCTCCGACCACAGCGCACACACTGTACGTTTTATGAATCCATCTTAGCGGTTAAATCATAAGGAAGCGAAAAGTGCAAACCTTATCAGGAAACTGGTCCAGTGCATTTGCGTTTCTGTGACCGTCACCATGTATGCAGATATTTCATAAACAAAGAATACCTAATGGAGTAGCATTTGGAGTGATACATTGGACGTCGTCCCTCCCACATATCCGTGATTACTACAAATATGATTCTAATGGGGTAGATACCCCTGGTATGATGTGCGCGGAATTTCTTCTTCCGACTTCAACCTGTAAATAAGACGGAAATCAAAGTATGACGATATAAGACGATACCGATCACCGCACTGGTCGTTGCTCACTCTCTCTCTCTTTCAATAGTTTACTTTACCGGGGTCTGCTGATGAGTTACCGCGAATTGTGCCGAATCGATCACGTTGCTATATTATTCAAACGTCAAATTATGATCTCAGATAGACCCTTTGGTTAGTCTGTTGCGTTGTTGGCTACAAACCCTTTCCTGCCTTTGAATAGCGTCGGTACAATCTTCAGAAAATACTGGTAATGACCGGGGGAATCACCGACACTCGCTCTTTGAAAAGCAAAAACAATGTCAACCATCTCAGATGAAATGAGAACCAACAGTTGTTTTCGTGGTAGTACATGTGGCCATCGAGAGCATTCCTTCGACCTTCATATTCAGAGCCAAAGCTGAACGTACACACCACCATGCGCAACGGAGCACATCAGATATGGCATGCGATTCAAAATGAAGAGCTGCCTGGAAACCACCTGAGTTCATGGATTGTATGTTGCGCTCTGAACATTTTTGCATCTGCCATACTGAAGTGGTGTACGAGCCTGCCATCTGGAAGCTGCCAATATAAAGTAAAATAAGCAATAGGAAGCAAAGCAGAGCAGCATACTAGATAGAGCCTTCACAATGTCCTCGTCTAGTTCCTTTTTTACTATTACCTTCTCAGCCCGGCCAAGTGTTACGTGAAAATTGCCCTTTACCTAGAAAGTAATATCATGTTCTGTGGTTACGTATGAATCACGAGCTCATGGCTCAATAAGTTAGTCTCGCATCAGCAGCCTTTACACAATTCACACATATTTATTGGGGCAAGAATTTGGTACATGTGACACAAATCCTTTGGGTTGTTCAAGAGCGACCTTTCTCAGGTTAATCTTCGCTTCGATTCTGCATCCCTTGTCCCTTCGCAAACCCGCTATCAAAGAGGACAAACACAAAATAAATCGAAGGACCATTACTATGTGATGTGGCCAATCTGTCATCATCCAACTTTCAACCAGATCGAGGCGATGAAGAGGAGGATGAGGAGGAGGGTTCTATCGTTTCCGAGATATTTACAGGGTTCCCGGAGGCACTTAATGGAATTTTTTTGGTGGAATCCAGGCTGCTTTCCTATAAAATCACGTTAAAAGAATGAATGCAACATAATAAAATGTGCATATACGCAGGGAGTCGGAATGAAAGAAAGTATTAAATATGTACACACACACACACACACACACACACACATATATATATATATATATATATATATATATATTTATATGTCTAAACCAGTCGATACTACTACATATAGGTGACTCTTGTTCAATTCGTACTTGGATGTTGCCCAGCACGTCTTGGACGACCAAGTGCAAGTTCTGATCGCAAGCATGTTATGCTCAGGAGGGCAGGAGGGGGGGGGGGGGGAGAATAATATAGACTCGGAGAGTACTTCGACAACATCCTACATCTAAGATGATCATATTCAAGCTCTGATATCATTTATTTAATCTTGAAAGGGAGGAAAATATTGCTTCGATGAAACGTCGATGATGCCTTACCTCGCACTTCAGGAGAGAGAACGATACATTTAATTTGGCTACCAAATCCCTTCCACTCTGTAAAAATAAGGGTCACTTTGTCGTGGCTTGATAACTGCACTAATGGCTCAAGATCTACCTTGAGATCAACTCCGACGTGGTCTGTCCTAGTGACCTTTGAATAGGCCAGGGTCTCACAGTAAATCAGGTACAGGATCACAAGCCCTGAATATGTGTGAAGAGAAACGATACTGTTTGAGTCGTGGGAGGCTACTGATTCATCAAATAGATACCGGTACAGAGCGAGAGAATGGCACCAGAGGTGGTCTGGACGGATCTTACATTCTCGGAGTCATATTTTGGATAAAAGTCCACCTGTTGCACCATATTTGAGGCTTAATTACTTGGTGTTCGTAGAAGGTTGCGCGTGTACCCTTCTCACACTCCGTGCGATTTTCCGCACCAGCGAGGGATCAGCGACGGGTCCGTCGCGATCGCCTCGATCTACGGCACGTCGCCGCATCTCCTGCATGGAGGCCGGAAGTAGCCTGGGTGGGGCGACGGGGGGAGTTGTTGTTAGTGTTGTTGCCAGGTCTTTACTCGAGAAAAACGTGTTGTTTCAGATGTTGTATTGACGAATGAATGGTAGAACTTTTTTCAATGAGTCTTTAACCATGTGTCGTATTTGGTGTGACGATCGGGCAACGCTCGTATTATTTCCAACAGCTGAGTTGTTTGATGCAGAGTAGTTATACATGATTACATAGGCAGTTTCTGTCCAGAATCCTACAACACTTACAACAATACGATACTCACAACACCGCTGCTGTTGATCCTATCCTCCGACCTCCATTAGATAGATCTACATACTACGTGGCCCGAGGTTGTTGACCCCGGATCACACCCCTTGTTTCTCATAGTTAGGAGAACTTTAACGCGCTTTATTGCTCAGGTAATGTTCCAAGGCGTTGTAGGCCTGGCGCTGTGTTCTTGCATTCTGGCGGTCTCAGGTACGTTTGAATGATGTGGTCATTTGAAGCAGTCTGTAGGAGCACAATGGAGGCGTGTAGGTGGGGTGCACCAGGGAATCGTGCATCATGCTGAGAATGATTTCACGCGATGGTAAATTCACTTCCAAGAGCGTAACTCATCACAAGTTTTGTCATCTACAACAGCGAGTACTACAGCGAGTCCTACAGCTATAGCGAGTCCTACTACAGTGAGTCCTACTACAGTGAGTCTTACTACAGCGAGTCCTACAGCTATAGCAAGTCATACCGCGAGTCCTACACCGAGTCCTGTTACAGCGAGTCCTACACTGAGTCCTGCTACAGCGAATCCTACAATGAGTCCAATAGAATCACGGCCACCAACCTCTGATACTACGTCTCATCCAACTACATCGCCAGATACCACATCCGCAATTCCATATTCTTCACGTGTACCTACGGGTCGTCCAACCTACACGATGCATCCAACCCGTAGCCCTCATAGTCTCAGCCCGTCAACAGCAAGCCTAAATCCAACTCAAAGCCCAAGCCTAAATCCAACTCAAAGCCCAAGCCTAAATCCAACTCAAAACCCAAGCCTAAATCCAACTCAAAGCCCAAGCCCAAACCCAACTCAAAGCCCAAGCCTAAGCCCAACAGCTGCCGATTCCTCTGCATTCGGTACAGCTGATCAGGGTAAAGTGGACTATATTAGTCGCACTGTAGTCGTACTTCTCCTCGTGTCCCTGGGCCTGGTCGTGGTTGGAATGTATAGCTTCAGGTTACTCACTCTGACCTTCTGGTGCTTTTGTGATCATCATCGTCGATTCAAATTTTTTTCCCTTCGATATATATTGTACCGAATGTGATATATCATCCTCGGGGCATCAGACAAACTCCTGGTGAAAATAGAAGCAATGACATCGGTGGCTTTGGTCCTGTTGATATGATGGAAGATCAAGAGGTAGATTTGATTTATCATTTGTAGTCGGTACCCTCCCCCCATATCCCTCGTTAAAGTGCAGTTGTTATCTGACATTTTCTCGATGCACATCAACATGTCGTTTGAATTGTTCACGACCCAAATCATCTTCCTCTTCAGATGCAAGTCATGGAAAGGAGGGGTGGGGACGATATGGATGCATTAGGTTCAACCTTTCGACGAGCCTCCACTCCCCTCCCCTCGTTCAATAATTTTTCTTGTGTTGTGTTCGTGTAAGGGGGGGATGAGACGGACCCAGAGTTGGATAGTAAAGCCACTCATCGAAGCCATCAGCAAAACGTATGTTACGCACTTCTATATCAATAAACCTGCGCGCCGCGCACACGTGTATCTTCATGCATTCGCATGGTACTATATTGGCATACGTGTGCATATCTTTTGCGGTGAATAACGTGTCGCTTTTCGAGTGGTAATCGCCAGCATGTACGTTTTGACAGGACAATCAGGATGACGGTGATGACCTCGGCAGGAAAAAGAAGCAACCTGAGAAAAAGAAGAAAAAGAAGAAGAAAAAGGATAAAAAGAAAGTAAAATTTATCTCCTCTTATGGATGATCCCAAACTTACAAATCGGTGGTGTTGTGTTTCATACCCCTCCTTGCTTCATGAGAATAGAAGAAAAAGAAAAAAAGGAGTATCCAGGTCCAGGTGCTTGACGATGAGGTATCTGTGCAATCAGCCAAACATTAAGTAAAACGATCACAATCGGTTATTGTTCATTGGACAGGAGGATGAGGACATGGAAATGCAGCAACCAGATGCCGAGCTCAGTAAGAAGACACCATCTCCCTGTTTCTCTCATTTCAACATTGGCATTATTACAAACAATGGTCTCATCAATCGGTTGTATGCTTTCTTGAGTTTACAGAACTGGTGTTTTTGCTCTTAGTCTCTCTTGAAGCAGCTTTTGGCCAAAGTAACGAGGCTGTCGATTTGAGTAGAATGACAAGCCCACCACAAAGCAACAATTCCCCGTTTGTGTTGCCTGGACCTGGTGATCGATTTAACGTCGTCTTATCATAAACATAGTAGAGACAAAAGACAAGTATTCAATTTGATGAACCCAATACTCACAGATGAGGATGATCAAGGCGTTGAAGAAAAAGGAAATCAGAGGCCTGCGGAGGGAAATGATCCGACATTCTTTGACTTAGTATGTTTTGTGACAGAGTGTACTCAGAATGAGCAAAAGATAATATGATTTGTGCCTCATATTTGCATACATTCCTTAGGATTTGATGGGGGAATAAAACTAGTTAAATGTCAAATTCGCTCCTGATTTTTAGTTTTGCTGGTACGCGAACTATAAGAGCAATTTGGATTTGGTGCGAGATGACCATTATCGTTTATAATGTAATGATTCAGAACGAGATACGAATTTCTGATTTTAGCTTTTATCTTGCACTATTGCAGTCCATCTGATCGCGCTTGACATGAAATTCTGCTGTCGTCTCAGCATCTTGGCTGAGAATGATCATCGAAATACATACTTGTGCAGTGGTGCGAGTTGGCAATGTTTCACTTTTTTACGCGCTCGCTCCATTGTATATCATCTATGAACTTTGTACCAACGGACCATGTACATATGAATGTTAGTTTGTCACAAATCCAAAGACATCACAATGGTTCGCAGAAGCATGTTCATGTTACATGTTGTTTCTAGCTTGTTTGTGTTTCAACCCACAACAGACCATCTACTAGATATGAAGGTTAAGCTTAGCTAGCAGAAAATAGAATCGATTTGATCGAAAGCAGACTGCGTCGATCGCATGACCCACGCGCACAGAATTGTTTATGCTATGCACAACTGGCATGGCCATATAAGCCTCGCGAAGTCGTCATGGCTAGATGGTTGCTGGTCCAAATTTACGTATGTGTGAAAGTTAAGAATGCGGCGAAGCACTGCTCTAGCTGCTCCGATGCTGCCGATGGCTTTAAGCTGGCGTTCGGCACACGGACGCGGCACAAAGATATAGCTAACAAGAGGCAGTACATACATTCTATTTCTGCCGAATGCTAGCACGCATACCAAGAAAGAATCCAGCTATCAGAGACGAAACGTACAGTGCGATTCCGCACACTGTATATATAGTACCAAGATCATTGCGTGTACGCAGCTGCCTCATGGTCAAAGTTAATTATGTAGTTTTATGTCTGAGCTACTAGACTACTAGGTGATAGGCAATGTACCTAGATACAGGCAGTTCCACACAGCATGAGTGTGCCGTTTCGTTGTCTATCTTGCACAGCGTTGAAATGTGACAGTGAATCGAAGTACTGGCGCGTGCAATGCAAATTTTTGCTTGTGAGATGCGATGCGATGCAATGCGATGCGATGCGTATGATTAAGCGCGATGTATGCAAGTCGCACATTAGCGCCGGTTTGACAACTTCAACGCGCAGGATTTGATGTATCAACGCTGGAATTGATAGTATCGATTAAATAATAAATCAAATCATAGCGTAGCGCATACTACAAATTATTTTGATGATGAGAAACAATTTAGTCAAAGTTTAACTAGGTAACAATGCCTTGTGTTCTGCAAGGAAAGCCTCGAGTTCTTCCCATTCTCCGTATAACCCATCCACTTCATTTTGTACTCCTTCTCGCTCTTCACTCAGTTTCATCGCTAGTTCGACTTCTGAGTTGGCCTGAGCAAGTTGTTCATCTATCAAACTTAACTTTTCTTCCAACATTTCCACCTTTTTCTCAATCGATGTGATCTTTTTTGGCGTGCTCATCACTTGTTTTCTTAATTTATTCTCCTCTTCTCTTGCTCTCTTTTGTTCATGAGCATCCACTTGCCGCGTTGCAGCGGTAGATCCATCCCCCACATCATCGTCATTAGCTATGAAATCAAAATCTGACGGTTGCAAACCGCCATCGTGTGTCTCTACTCTTCCTCCCTTCTTCACAAGAGCAACGTGGGTTGGAGCGATTTTCTCAGCAAAGCTCTTATCGTGGGTAATTACTGCCAGGCTCCCACTCCATTTTCGGAGGGCATTGCATAAAACGTCTACTGTTTCGGCATCCAAGTGATTTGTGACTTCGTCGAGCAACATCAAATTGGCAGGCTGCAACGTGAGGAGCGCTAAAGCGACACGCGCCTTTTCGCCGCCCGATAGATCTCCGATTCGCCGAAGAGCTTTGGGCCCAGAGAGTCCCAACGCCCCCAAAGCCGCTCTCCCATCTCCATCTTTCATTCCACCCGCTACTTGAACAGTGTCAAGAACGTGCTGTAGGGCGGTCTTGTCTTGTGGCAGATCTTGGGCAAGATCTTGTGTGAACACACCTAATACTGTACGATCGCTGTGATACAGACTCCCTGATTTGAGTGGAAGGGATCCCCGCATAGCAGCCATTAATGTTGATTTTCCCGCGCCATTTTCACCAAGAATGACCCACCTTTCTCCCTTTTCTATTCTCCAGTCGCCTTCCTTTATGAGTGGCTCCGAATTCCAACCGAAGGTGGCGTTCTCAAGATGTGCAACATATACGTCATTAGGAGGGGGGGGAGGTATTTTAAGAATCGGTTTCTTCCTTTTCCCAGTTGGAGCCTCAATCCTGTCCATCTTACTCAATTGTTTCTTTCTCGACTCAGCAGCCGAGGCTTTAGTGGCTTTTGCACCGAATTTTTCAATGAAACCCTCAAGCTTCTGTATCTCTTCTTGTTGGCGTTCGTAGGCAGCTTTTTGTTGTTGAATTCTAAGCTCTCTCTCCTTCCGGAACTGCCTCAAGCCACAGCGGTATTCGTCGAGCTTCTGGCTCTGTATCTCTAGAATTCGGTTGCATGCACGGTCTAACAGGTTTTCATCGTGCGAGACAATCATTAAGGTCCCCTCGTATGCCGACAGATACCCCGATAACCAATTTTTGGCAGAACTGTCAAGATGATTCGTTGGCTCGTCCAACAGCAGCAGGCTAGGGTCGGAGAGTAGCGTCCGCGCCAAGGCTATGCGCATTTGCCATCCACCACTAAATTCTGAACATTTCCTAGAGAAGTCCTTAGGCTTAAATCCTAACCCGCTCAGAACCTTCGACACTCGAGATTCCACCGTATAACCGCCGGTATTCTGAAATCCTTCTTGTGCTGCCTCCAGGGCCAAAAGGTTTCTCTCCGATGGGTCTGCCTGCGAATCGAGCTCCGCTTGCTGCAGCTCCTTTTTCGCAGCGTTAAGCTTATGCATCTGTGACTTCACCTCGTCTTCCACGCTAAGTTGAGATCCACTAACTGCGGTTTGTTTGAGGTAGCCAACCGATGCTTTCGCATCAACAAATATGCTCCCATGCACAGGTAACAAGTCTCCTGTCAATATCTTCAGGAAGGTCGACTTCCCGACTCCGTTCTGTCCTACGATCCCATATCGATACCCAGGCAAGATCTTGAGGTCCACGTCTTTTACAAGATCCGAATCTCCAACGCCGACCAGTAAGTCTTCTGCCACCACCATTGCTCCCCCAGTATCTCCTCTCGGTATGCTGGCGAGTGGTTGAAGACGTCTTTGGCGTGATGATTTGACCAAATCAATCGAGTAACGGTTTCTGGTATTTTGGACGTGATTCATGTTCGAAATCGCACGGGATGTTCCAACACCGATTGAAGATGGAAAGGAGTGGAAGCAATTGGGTCTTGTTCTTGTGTGCCGACCCAATTTGGAGCATGTGCCCTAATCAGTTATCATTTGATGAGATAGCTAACAACAGGAATAAAATGGCCGCACAAGATGTTGATTCTGATGCATGGTGGATGTTTTGCTCTCAACAGTTGTACGACGCAGTGTCACCTTTAATCAGCAGTAGTAGTATGTGTGTATGTGTATGTGTATGTGTGTGTGTGTGTGTGTGTGTGAGAGAGAGAGAGAGAGAGAGAGAGAGAGAGAGAGAGAGAGAGAGAGAGAGAGCATGTGTGTGCATGTGTGCGTGTGCGTGTGTGTGTGTCACTACTACTACTGGATTAAGCAATAAAAATATTTGTACTACTACTACTATTAGTAATGTGTTTGTTCATCTTTCTAGTAATATGTTTGTTCATCTTTCCCTCCATGATAAGGAGAAGTGGTGAGAACGTTGGTGCTTGATGATGAGCAGCACAAAAATCAAAAATCCAACAATGCATATGACCAGATATGAAGTTCGATCTTTTTGTTGCATATTCAAAGTTGCGATGGTGACAATCCCCATCACTGCCAAGACGGCTCCAGAGTCCCGGAGAACGGATGAAGACATGTGCTGGTGCCTGTGTGCCAAAAAATTCGGAAGAAGTACCAAGTATTACCTTACGTTTTATCAAATCCACCTGAAACTAACTCAAGCATGATATTACGAATTTTCCGTCATAGTTCATGCTGTATGGGGTACCTGAGCATCATCGCCCCCGAGACCTTTCAATATCGTGTCTACCTCTCCAGCTCTCTCCTCGAACCTTCTTTTCCCCTTTGCCAAAAAATTGTGGCACAAGACTAAATGGGATAGTATTCAAAAGAGAAGGAGGGGGGGGTCACGGAGGATGCCAACACCCTGTGGAATATGAGGCGTGTGGTGATACGTCGATGAGTGAAATTTAGTAAAAGAATCCCATGCTATTTCATCCTACGACATGAATTGTTCCATGTCATAGAATAGAATCAAAACAAGGAATCGAACGTCAAATGATAGCGATTTGTTGCGTTCATGTGGGGTGCATGCATTCATAGGGATGAGGGCCGGGGCCAAGCGAAAATCAATTTTCCTGGGACCTCCATCCTACCAAGATCTGACATTTCCGATCTGGCAGGGGGAATCCATCTTCTGCTGCAGTTTCCGAGGCAGCAAATCCACTGCAAAGCTGCGACCGTGGCGGATGGGAATTTCAAGCTTTTCTGGGCAGGCTTTCCACGAGCGTCTGGTCGATGAAGGGAAGGAAGCGGAAGGAGCAGCCCCATCGGTGGCATCGCTGGGTGCCTTCCATGAGACGATGGCATACGCGTTGTTAAGCGGCTTTGGGGCCTTCATGTTTGGATGCACCATGGGCTTCACGAGCTCCACGCTTCCAGCGATGTTCGGGCAGAACAGTCGCAATGTGTTCGTGCCCAGCTACATGGACGGCCACTGTGAGGACAGCCACGTAAGCTCTTACATGGGCTCGCTGTTCTCATCCATCGTCAACGTAGCTAGGTAGGGGCGATGTTGTTGTTGGGTTCAATCACCACGGGCTCGCTCACCGATGTGGTCTGCCGTCCTAGAGCCATCACCGTGGCAGGTGTCCCCCTGCTTTCGGGGTGCATCATGCTGGCATTGAGTCGTGTGCCGGTTCACGCGATCATCTCCAGGGCAGTTGCGCCGGAGTGGGGGTGGGCATGTCATCTGTCATCGTGCCCATGCACATGGCATCTCCGAGATGTCTCCGAATGCCTGCCGAGGATGGCTTGGCACGATGAACCAGCTAGCCAGCTGATGATCGCCACCGGCGTCTTTTTTGTCAATTTCGTGCGGTCGCCGTCGCGTTGGTCTGGACCCAAGGCTGAACTCCTCGTTGTGCTCGTTGTCACGCTGTTCTTCGTGAACACCGGGCAGTTGCTGGTGCCTTTCAGCGCTTTTCTAGTTTTCCTTGCAGGTGCTCTCAGGGCGTGCTTGTTCGCCCACCTAGCCACCTGCTGACACGGGAAGGAGCAAGGGTTGGGTGTTGCGCGTAAGGTGTTCACAGGCCGAGGCGCTACGTGCACAAGTAGGCAGGGGGGGGGAAAGGCACGTTTGCTTCCTTTTGAAGAGTTGTGTTTATTTTTATTAAAGATTATATTTTTATTAAATCGTGCACTGCGTAATCATTCGCGAAGCTTTCGCGAATGCCGCCGCACGTGGGGCAGCACACTTCCGGTGTGCTGCCATGAGTCCCGCCGGAACCCACGTGCCTATGCTGTATTAATATCTACGTTATCTATATTCTATATCCGCGACAACCCCTTTGTTGTCGCACGTGACTTGTGCCCGCGTAGTGGTACGCGCTACACCTCCCCCAAGTCACGTTGCTCCTTCCTTCCTTCCTTATTCCCTTAGACCTTCATCGCTTTCGGAACTTCACCAACCACCAGGTAATAGATTCCTCTCTAACCTTATCTCCTTTGTCGCTTACCCAGAACTCACCTTCGTCCTTAGGTTCGTGTCCATACCAGCCCTCTGCATCAAGGTCCCCCAGGACCTTATACCAGTGCTCAAAGGGTAAGTCGGGAACAGCTAGGTAGAGTAGCTGATATTTTCCGTCCTTTATTTTCATAGCTACCCTCTCCATATTTCGTAATCCAGGGTAG
>ADNK01000292.1:0-28217 GCA_000320545.1 Bigelowiella natans CCMP2755 | reverse complement strand
GGGGGGGGCAGTGGTTGCGATTGAGTGGTTATAACTGCGAAGCTTGTACAGAGTACGCGCTGTGAGTTCTAAACGTTTCCTGCTATTTCACTCCTTCTGTCTGTTGCCTTCTTCTCCTCCTCCTCTTCCTCAGCTAACTACACGACAAATGAAGCGACTGGTGACGATGCATTACAACGAGTCTTCGGACGCCTTTCAGATTAGGTTGGTCACCATTCACCCTGCCAAGAGCAACCTGCCGCACCACACTCACTGTGAGCTGTGATGTACACTAAATGTATCATCGTTGCATGTTATATCGACTATAGTGACCGTCATCATCGAGCTCTTTTCCCTTCCCTCTCCTCCTCTAATACACCCCTTCCTTCCCTTCACCCAGGCACTATCTGGCGAAGGTATACAGCTTGGAAGAGGGGGGGGGGCTACAGAGCGGTAACGAAACAGTAGTCGTCGATGAAAAATTCTTTCTCGATGAGAAAAGGTAGTGATCTGTGATCTGTGATCTGTGACCGTCAGGGTAGACAGCCTAGTGATAGGCGAAGGGGTGGGAAGGGACGGGGGCTCTATTTATTTGATGGCGACTCCATCAGCATGATGCATAGCTTGTAAGAGTCTGGTTGGCCACCGGAGGATGAGGAGTGAGTTTTTAATTTACAGTTTCAGTGGGTGCACGAAGCTCGGAAACAAAAAGATCCAGGTGGGTGCGGATGGATGGATATGATTAGTTTAAAAATACTAACAGTAGCAACAAGAGCGAACGACAATCGTACCCCAGTCCTCAGGGCATTTATGTTGGAATTGTGCCGATCGACATCAATAGCGTGAGCGCAGCCCGTGAGAAACTTAACCTCGCCGTCCGCATGGCCTCATACTACTCGATTCATTCACCCAAAAACAATAAAAGGTGTGGGAAATAGGCCCCAGAATAACGATGCAGCTGATGCGAATAGAGGACTCCATTCCTCAGAAACAAGGTGCCTCCCAACCCATGGCGAAAGTACCAATGGGATTTGTCCCGCAACACTGCAATGCGTCGTGTCGCGGAGCCTATCAGCATTGTGGGAGCTGCATTGTGGGAGCTTTCATGAAAATATTACTATATTATTCAATCTGGTGGTAGTTGATGAACCCAATCTCGCAAACAACAGTTTGAGACCTCGGTTATTTTTTGCTGACTACGTTCATATTATAGGCGCGGGAAAAACTCTCTACCACCTTCCAGCGCCACCGCCAATATCATCATCATCTTCTTCTTCTTCTTCTTCTTCATCCACATCGTCTCAGGGCAACGCAACGATGTTAAAGAGGTTTGTTTCTTTGAGTGTGTATGTATGGATATTACCAATCTCCTCCTCTTCCACCAGCACCATCCCCACCAATACCATTGCCATTGTCACCGCCTTCTTCTTCCTCTTCTTCTTCTTCTTCGTCCTCCTCCTCAAATCCGGCTGACCAGCATGACTTTTACATGCAGGATGAAGCGTAGCGCAGAAATGAGGCGGGAACAACGGCGAGAAGAGCGTAGAAAGAAGAGCGAAGCTATCAAGGTCCATAATCAGCCATACCACCATCTTCCTCTCTTAACACAGTGCGATCGTAGCATACCATCAGAGAGGTCTCTCCTGTTCCTTTCTCGGATTCGGATATATCGCTCGCTGTGTTGAATCATCAGAGATGTAGATGCTAATCTTTTCTGTGCCATTCTCCCCTTTTCTCGCGCGCGTGCATGGGTGCGCGTTTGCGTGCGTGCGTGTGTTTTGCTTTGTGCTGATAGAACTGGAGATCTGGCTCGCGCGTTTTGCGGACCGGGCTCGACAGAGAGCAAGAGGTTAGCCACAATCGTCGCATCGACCTATATCCAGTGTTCCCCACACGTGTCCTCTCTCTCTCTCTCTCTCTCTCTCTCTCTCTCTCTTTCGATTTGCGGTGATTTGCTTTTCAATGTCTCTCTCGTGTCAAACAACTCAGATGCTGATTGCGGCGCTGGAGGAAAGCCGCAACATCACCAGCCTGATTATACAACATGAGCGAGGATTTCGACCGGCGACTGCTGATAAGGAGGACGATGATGTTTCCGCCAGGGAAGCAAAGAAGGGGGATGCCCAAATGATGAGAATGAGGAAATTAAATTTGGGACAAACGATGATCAGAGAGCTCTCGATCTATGAAACATAATTCAAAGCTTCCAATCATTGACTTGGATCATGTAAATGCTTGTACGTCGACAAACAATGGAATTATTTACACTTAAATAGGTAGCAGGCTAACTAGCAAATGCCGCATATGAGGTGCATGTTTGTCGTCGCGCATGGATGACATAACATACAGCCAATATATTCAATTATTATTATGTGAGCAATATATTATATATATGTATATATATATATATATATATATATATATATATATATATGTATATATATATGTATATCGCAAATATGTGTAGCCGCCGCATATAGCCAAAATTAACAAGCTAATTAAGTTCATATTATTGTGACATGTATCAAATGTTTTCAAGACTGCTGTGCGAAGTAGCGTGACGGAACGCTCGAGCATGCCGGCCATGCATGTACAATGTAATGGATGCAAGTACGATGAGGGCTGGGCCTATTATGCGCTATTCATAAGATGATTCACAAGCGCCAACAACACGGTTATAAAACACATTGGAGCGTGTGCACATTTCGACATACGATATACGGTATCTGCGACAGGCTGTACGATCCCAGCAGGGCATTTAATGACCTACTCTGCTCCAAAACCTACGGCATGATCGCGTAAGGAAAGACGCAGATGAGATAAGGCGTGATGTCACATGTTCAGAAGGATGAAATCGCTCATCGAGATCCACATGTCATGAGATGATGCAAAGATAAAGGGGGGGAAATTCAAGGTCGCGAAAAACGTTCAGCTAGCCTTTTCTTCATTTAAAGATATCAATGATTTAGAGCAAGATAGACTACGCGCCACTCATCACACACACACACACACACACACACACACACACAAACACTCACACACACACACACCCCAACACACAAGCTATAACAAATGAGAAGATTACCCTCCTGAACAAGCATAGTAGGGCTCGAGCGCGAGTGTGCTGTCGTCGTCGTCGCCATCGATGATGGCGACGACGATATCCCCTCTCTAGCTCCTCCCTCTGCAGTAATGCCTTTCTTCTTGTTGTTCTTCTTCTTCCCCCCCTGGGGGAGTATGTGAATCACGTGCTCATTTAGCTCGTTCTTCATGCTGTGGTGTCGTACATGCAGGAATCGTACACACACACACACACACACACACACACACACAATAACATACGTCAGAAGCTGGAAGTCGGACACACACGACCTAGGTGAATCAAAAGAAGGGATATTCATATATTAATATATATATATATATATATATATATATATATAGAGAGAGAGAGAGAGAGAGAGGGGGGGGGGGGGGGGGTAGAGAGAAAGGGTGAGAGGGGGAGAGTACAGTCGGTCACCATGTAATTATCTCGACCCAAGACTTCGTCTCATGTGATAAACACGTCAGCGTGTATTTTCGGCCTTCAAGTTTCAAAGATTGGATTTTTCAGTCGCAATAAGCAGCAGCACCAGTAGTGTTAGTAGATTAACCCTGAATCCTTTCCCTTCAAGCAAAGTTGCTTTTCTTCTTCATACATACACGCCCGCGCGCGCGCGCGCGCACATCCCACTCCTCCTCCTGCTGCTGCTACTGCTGCTGCTGCTGCTACGAACCCGCACCTTTGGAAGTGATGGTAAACATCTTACGCGAGTTAGCCTCCGCGTGTATCTTGGGCGACCACGGGATCTCTCCTGGCAGGTAGTCACAGCTTCATTTGCTTGGTTTGTTTCATTTAGTAACGACGCTGCTGCCGACGACAACGAATGACAGCAGGTACGACCTTTGATGACCTCCTTCTTCGGGTCGATGTAAAGAATGCGGGGGAAGCTGGTCAGGATGAGCTCGCGCTTTCTGGGGATGAGACTCACGCCACTGAAGCTGTGCTTTACGATCAATCCTGCAAACACTATCTTCTCGTCGGTCTTGAGGTACTTCAGTAGGTTTTGAGTGCCTATCTTCATCTTGCAGTTAGGACAAGGACAGGGAGGAGGACAAGGAGGAGGAGGAGGAGAGGGTGTAGCGTTAGCGGGCTGGTTAGGAAGACGAAGAAGAAGAAGAAGAAGAAGAAGAAGAAGAAGAAGCACAAACTAGCAATATCTAGTGGGAATATGCTTGCTTCTACAAAATCGAGGCTGCTACAGCTGCTACTACTATTGCTGCTACCACTACTACTACTACAACTACAACTATCATGACCTCCTTGACGCTCTTCAGCTTGATGAATGGAAGGACGCTATTGCTGCTGCCGCCACCATTTTGGCGAAATGATCTACTTGACGTTGGTAGCGTGTTTCGTCGCTGCTGACCCCGTCCCTCGAAGCCACTGCTGCGATTTATTCCCGGTGAGACTGGGGGGGTGACCGTGCTGTTTCCTAGTTCTGGTAAGAGGAGGAGAAGACTCGTGATTTAAAAAAAAAAAAAAACATCAGTCATCATTGTCGCTGCAACCATTATCAACTTACGATCAACCTTTCATTTATCGTTGTCGCGCTCATCTTTGTCATTTGTCGCCATGTAATCATCGTCATCACCACCACCATCATCATCATCATCACCATCATCATCCCCCATTAATATCGCGCTCCACCAGCAGCACGCAGCATTAGCACCTGCCTCGCCCTGTTCCTGTCCCCCCCCCCCCTCCCTCGCAGTCGGTATCATCGTCGCCGCCGATCGCGCTCCCCCGCCCCCCTTTTTTGCATGATTGTTCTTGCTTATATCGAGCTTGTACGTGCTCGAGTTTCCGATGGTCGAGACGTAAGTGTATGTGCTTGGCAGCCCGATGGACCTGAACTGGTTGTAAGTGCTCTGAATACCGATTGTCTTCGTTGCCATCGTCGTCGTCGTCGTCGTCGTCGTTGATGGTGATGATGAGGAGGAGGAGGCAGGGCCAGGGGTGAGACTGTGGCCGGGGCTAGTGCTGCTGCTGCTGGTGCCGGTGCTGCCAACTGCATCAGCACTGTGGTGCTCTGTATTTAATGTTAATGCCGATAATGAGGGGCGTGTGGCCATGGTTGCGGTAAAGAGAACGAGAGAGGGAAATAAAGAGAGCAGAGATATGAGGATGGGGTGATGGGATTGACGATGATGGTGATGATGGCATTCAGAAAGTAGCTTGCACTCTCCCCCCTTCCTCCCCCCCGACTGTTCACTTCACTTGTTAATAAACTACTTTTATTTTCTTGCCATAACAGCTTCTTCTTCCTCGTCTGGGCTCTATTATCGCTATGATGCCGTCTCGTCGTGGTAGTGATTGCGGTCATCTCAACCCCGTTTTCGTCGGCGTAGCTCGAGACGCGCGTGGTTGTGGTTGTCGTCTTTGTGCTGCCATCGTCATTGTCGCCAAGAAACCCCTCTGTAACGGGGACTGACTCCAATTCGTCTGAGCTTCCATCGTCCGAGAAATCGTCGTACTTGAGCGTCTTTGTCCACGACGACAACGACCACCGCCCCCAGGAGAGGTATAGCAAGGCAGTAGGAAGAGGAGGAGGAGGAGGAGGAGGAGGAGGAGGAGGAGGAGGAGGAGGAGGAGGGGAGAGAGGAGGAAATTGATGAAGGGGGAAGTCAACGCTATGTTTGATAAGCTTGGGAATGTGCATAAGGTGGTCAGGTTTTGACGTTCCGCTCTTGTGGCTAAAGTTTGCTATGTACATGTATTTGTCGTCGTTATTATCTATTGTTATCGTTTTTCGCCCTCATCGTTATTTTCACACGCACACACGCACATACGCACACACATTGTAAAGTCAGTAGTACCGATGATGGGGAGGGTGGGTTATTGATGGCTGATACAGAACGTTTCCGCATCCTATGTGTCGAGTGTGCGCGTATGTGTGTGCATGTGCTGTGCGTGTGCATGTGCGTGTACGTGTACGAATGGGTTATTTCACTTCTCCGCTACCACGTGGGGGGCTCCATTTCCCTTAGTTTGTCCCAATCGAAAGCTAGTCGTAGTAGCAGCAGTAACAGCAGTTATAGAAGGGATGACAGCACTACAGCATGCAATCGAGGATGATGCACACACGCAACATGATGATTCGTGCCAGAACTACCTTTGAAGAAGCTATGGCGTTTGATTTCATCAAGACTCTTAATGGAGGAAAAAGTCAGCAATCAGCGCCGTCATCATCGTGATAGACATCGATCACCCAAACCGACAGGAGAATTCGTACTTGTGTGGTATATATGCGCACTAAAAGACGATGATTTGTGCCGTATTATGCGGCGTGGACGAGATAACGCTACATCTCTGTCTCTAAAAAGTACAGGACCTTCGAGCCGATTCGCTTGCTCGGATCAGTGACGAAGATCCGCGACAACAGATCTCTAGCGCACTGAGGCATATCCTCTGGGAAGCTGGGGAGAGGGGGGGGGTCACGATAAAAAGGTGCAAAAATGACAACATTAATGAAAGTTAGGAGCGAGAGAGAGAGGTCGCGCCGCAAAAGACAGAATTACTGAGGAGATGTGTGTGTGTGTGTGTGTGTTTTCTTTCTCCTCCGTCATGATCCTCTATGATCTTGTACGTTGGGTTGGCTGCTTTCACTTCTTTGAACGTCAACCAGTCACTCTTTCCTATATAAAATACACATACACACAGAGAGAACGAGAGAAGGGGGGGGGGGGGGGGGGGCCGAGACATTGTGGAACTTCTTAAAAACAAGCAAAATAGCGACCATGATGACAACGATGGCAGATGGGAATTGGGTTAGCACTGGATGAGGAGTTAGTGGTAGTGGTAGGAGTAGCAGTAGTTGGTAGCGGTGATGTTCCTCGTAGCTACAGCATCGTTGATAAGGGCCGACCTTATCGACCTTATCAACGAGATGATGGTGAAGCCCAACGCAGTGCCTGACTACTACCTTTGAATGGCGGCTTTCCGACAAGCATGTGGTAGATAATACACCCAATCGACCAGATATCGCAGGCAGCTAACGACAAATATCATTAAAGGTACAGAGAGGAGAAAGGGCAGAGGTATTTCCACATCACCCGCCGCTATAGCCTATAGGATTCACCACTCGTTTATCATATGTTTGGAGAGCTGACTGTGCTGCTTCATTGGCCAGATACATATACCAAACGTCCTCCATCCCCCCCCCCTACTACCCGTTTGTGCCTTCCCGTCCAGAATTTCGGGAGCTACGTACTCAGCTGTCCCTGTACATTGTCCATGGAGAACAGGGCGAGAAAGTGAGTGAGAATTGCAGCAGCAGCAGCAGCAGCAGCAGAGAGGGATTCAAACGGAAAGAGCAGCTCGAAAAGACAAAGAGAATGGAAAGCTGTTGGATTATGATGAAGAGGGGATAATATGGTAATAAGCAGCAGAAGGAATGAGGCCCAAATGAAGCCGGTACACATGCCCAAATAGCACACACATACGCGCGCGCGCGCGCATTTACGCCGCGCACATGCAAGAATCACTCTTCTCGGATTATTATTATCATTACCGACACAGGATTTCCTATCAGTTGATGGAGGAACAACCCCTCGTCCCCCCACCCCTCGTCCAGCGGTGGAACCATCTATTCCACAATGGAAAGTTACAACGACGATCATGCTTTAGGTTATCTTAGGTTACGGATCCTCGAATAATGTATACTATAAAATAATATATATATATATATATATATATATGTGTGTGTGTGTGTGTGTGTGTGTGTTTGTGTTTTAGTCCGACATATAAATTTGCATGTGCATATTGCAACATCATACGTGGGGTCTCGATCAATAATATGATGTACTGCACGCACGTGTTTGCATGTGCGCGTGTGTGTGCATGTGTGTGCATGCGTCATAAAGCCAACGGTAGAGGAATAGTGTGCAACCAGGGGAGAGATTCCCGGGGGAATTAAGATGTGTGGACACTATTGGTTCGAAGAAGCCTGCTGTGCCGAAGTCCGTAAGCTTTAAATGGCGATTCTGTGTGACCTGACACCGGTTTAACGATAAAGATTATGGTGATAATGATGATGATCATGATGATGATGCAGATGGTAATGTGGATGATAATGTTTGTTTACGCTGCTGCTGTTGTTACTACTACCGCTACGGCTAATTACAATCAATACGCGCATGTTCTTTACTTATTACTACCGCTACTACGGCTGATGCAATGCTTACCAGCAGGTTCTCAGGTTTAAGGTCCCTGTGGAGGATGCCCTTGCTGTGCAAGTATCTGCGGTGTCGTGAGAGAGAAACATTTGATAGATGACGTGGGTAAGATGATAAATAACTATCATGGAAGTATTTATGGAAGAATGATTGTAACAGAGTAGATAAACGTTCTATATTCGATACAGCGTTCAAAGTAGGACTAGAAGAAATAGAAATGCTGCATGGCACTCCACGAACCCGACAGCGTCCAGGATCTCTGCCGTGAAAAATTGTGCAACAGGGAAGGGAAGCTTCCCTAACCGCACTATCAGCTCGAATAGCTCGCCTCCCGAGATAAGCTCCAACACGAAATACAAGTGAGCCTAACGGGTGGATGGTGGAGGTGGAGGTGGAGGTGGAGGTGGAGGAGGTGGTGGTGGTGGTCATGTTTTATTCAATAACCCCGCCTTCCTCATCAACTGTTCTAATTTTCACATCTCCCTATCCTCCTCTTCCTTCTTGTCGCTTTCCTCCCTTCCCACCGTATCCCTGAAGCTGAAGTGGAGCTTGACGATGTTCGGATGGTCGCATCTACATTATTAGGGGAAATGTCATGCATTGGGCTGATGGTGTGAGCAATACGTGTCAGCTGCACATTCAAGATAGATATACGTACATCGCCAAACATTTGCGTTCTCGCATGACTGTCTGGGATTTTCCTAAATATCCACGCCGAGACAGAAAAATTGTGAGTTCAGTCAAGAAAGCTCAGGTCAATAGTAATTCATCTCACCAAGCCGTTGGATCTTTCTTATATTGACCATTTTTGCCGCATACTGACACTGGTCGCTCTTTTTCTGAGCAAGATAGACTTTTGCGTAGGATCCCTCACCCAACAGACCCTTAAACTCAAAGTCTTGCACCCCTATTTTTTTCCGTGGCGGCTGCTCGGCAGCCATGTCTATCAATCAATGTAGCAGTGAGCAAGAGCCAAAGGAAGCCAATCAATGCACACAATTAAAAATCCTCTTAAATAGATAGCACAAGTAAAAAGCGCATCACACACCCGTACTAGTAGTAGTACTGCTACTACTGCTACTACTACTGCTTCTACTACTCTTCGCAAGGAAAACAAAAAGTGAACTAAGCTGGGTTTTGAAGCACTTCTTAGTACCCGTCTCGTCGAGAAAGCACATCAAACATCTATCTAAACGGGAAATAATACCTTGTCGTAGATATAAAACGACCTGCGCTATTGGTACTCTCGCTGCTTCAAGACGAGGGCTACTGTAGATACTCGAGGAATAGATTTAATTTCTTCTATGCGACATGCTTTGTTTGATGTATTTTGGATGAAATGCCATACCTTTTCAACGGGGAAGAAGATCTGAATAACAACCAGCTGCGGTAGTTATGGCTTCCTACAGGCGTGAACCCCCGAACCAGAACACATGCTGCCGAGCATGCTGCCGCTGGTGCCAGGTTCTTCGAGAGAAAAGTGTCATTGTTTCATACAGTTTTTCCATCTTATCTCTGCTAACTTCTTGGGCATGAAAACGATGGGCTTCGGAATAGTCTCTCGCTTAACGCTGCTACCTTTTTCTTTTCCCTTCCTTCCAACCCTCCCCCGTATGACTCCCCTGCTTCTTTTTTCAACTCCTTTTCATAATATCAATGCGAATTAGATGTGAAGTGCTGCTTTATTGTTCCGTGAATCTCCATGACCGATGGTGGGTTTGATTTGGTCATTAGGGGAAGTTGCTCATCATTATTAACCTGCTCGATTTCATCGGAGGTAGGCCAAATTTATACCCAGTGGAGTTCCTATATCACTAACAGCAAATCCTTCTCCTTCTTCCGTCTTCTCTCATACTTTTTTTAGGAGGGGGTCTCATTGCGTTCGGATTCTACATTTATGACAAGAAATTTGGGCCAGGTCTGTCTCAACTGTTTACCTGTTGTGCACTTCATTGTGTACGTGCATTTATTGCGGTTCACTGTCTCATGTCTTATCTCTTTTCTTACACCTCCCCCCCTTTCTTTCTCCTTCCTCGGCAGATTATGTATACATTCCCCTCGCGGCTATAGGCATGTTCGTCATTTGCACAGTGTTCTTCTCAACTTGCGGAGCCTCCTGCTGGAATAGCTGCTGGGCTTGCTGCCTTTATCCGGTGCGTCGTCTGCCGCGAAAATATTATTATAACTGCTAACTATGCTCATGTGTACGAGTATTCAACCTAAAATATCTCTTTTCAACACACAAATGCTCTGCTATCCTGCTCGGAGCACAAAGCACACGCACACGCACGCACGTACGTACGCACAGATATTTGAAGAATAATACATGGATTTGGTGCTTAGATATCTGCGTTGATGGGTTTCCTGCTGGCCCTCGGCGAAATCACAGCTGGGTCCTTGCTACTTGCGTATCGAAAAAGGGTAATAGGCACGCACTCGTGGTGGTTTGTGGTGTTCCTTTTCCTAGGTTTTGTGTTGCATCTGTATGCCAATGAGCGGGGGGGATGATAAAGAAGGAGATGGAGAAGATAAGAATTATGGATCCTCTGATGCTCCACCACCACCTCCTCCTGTTGTTGTTGCTGCTGCTGCTGCTGCTGTTCACCATCACCACCGTCATCATCATAATCATCATAATCATCAAATCATCAAATCATCAGTATTCGAACTGGTTGGACCAGAACCATCAAAAGTATAACATTTCTGATAATGAGCTGGAGCACCTCAAGCATGGTACGAAGGAAGCTCTTTTTATGCCTGACCATTTCTGTTGGCGATGGATGCACGTATGCCCCTCTGCAGCTCGTTGATAGATCACTTCGAGATTTCATCTAATTCGCTCGCTCTGCCTTATTGTCGTGTCTTCTCCTACTACCCTTCTTCAGGAATATTAACTGTTAGTATAGGGTTCTTTGCCCTTGCTGTCTTAGAGGTGCTTCGGATATGCGTAAGTCGCGGCTACAAATACGGTAGTAATAATAAGGAAATAATGTGCAGATGCTTCTAATTTGATGCGATGCAGTTGATTCTTTCCGAGTCGGCCAATATGGAGATTCTAATCAAGCCGAAAAATTCTCGAATTTTTTCGTGTAGATGATGAATGTGTCATCACACGATGACAAGCATTGTTTTAAACTATTTCTGCAGGCCGGAGATATGACGAGGAGCAGCAGCGGATGATGGACGATTACGAGGACATGGAACGTCGAGAGAGAGCAGATTCTCGCAATAGGGTTAGAAATTTGCACCCATAGCATAGCATGCATGCAACTGTGCTATTACATGACGAAAATTCCTCACTTCCAATCGATTGGCCAGTTACTGATTTGCTTCCCTTTGTTCATCGTAACGTTGTCACACATACCAGGAGCGGAGGGAAAAACACGCGAGACTTCGAGCACATTATTCACAGAAATACGATCTCTAGAGTAATAAGATACGAATTTTGTTGTATTCGAGCGAGTAACCTTGCATGTTCACTACGGTCGCATACTAACATGCATGCGGCCAGGTGGATATATGGTGTCATCAAAAGAGTTTATACATCATTCTCGACACAGCAAAGAATCAATCTGGCTTCTACTGGCTGCGCATGGATAACTATAGACACACGTGTATGATATATGAGACGGGTGTAATGAAATTAACACATTTTTTCAGTAGTCATCCTAATGTAGCTGTGTGCAGATGCATACAAACTGCATACTATGTCCATTATGTATTTAGTGCATTGTAGCTTGCAGATGTAAGACGGATGTAATGAATCAATTAAATTTGTTCAATGGTCATCCTACATGTGTAGCTGTGCAATGCAGCGCGCGTAGCGAATTGCACATGTCTAGATGTCATCCACCGCGCCTGCGCTGTAACATCACAATGCACGCAAGAAACAGGTCACACTAGCACACCTGGACGACACATCTCTAGGTGCAATCGATGATGCATCGCTAGTAGCTATATAGGCTCTGAAAACTGTGCCATTGTATGCCTAAATGCGGCTACCTGACCATGCATGCCTCGCATAAGCGCACTTGGACGGAACAGTGCACGCAAGGAGTTAGCAGAAAACAAATAATGACAAACATGTAACCCATGCACATCTATCTGTACGATAGATAGATATAGATGATCTCTCAATTAATTCATCTAGCTGTGCACCAGCAAAGATATCTAAAGCTATGCATGACATCGCCATGCTGTTCCAGCTCTAGCTAGCTAGCTGCTAGCAAGTGACATGCAGCGTGCCTGTTGTTACATGTAGTCCAGAGATCTAGATCGAGATAGGTGTGCGGGTCGCTTGGATGGCACGTGAGCCAGAGATATTTCTCGTCATCACTAGATCATGCGACTTTTAAACTCGTCGCATGATGACGAAAACTCCGTACGCAGGCGATAAGCAGTAAGCAGGCATTTCGACATTCAGATACGCGTGAGTGAGTGCATGCGTGCGTGCGTGCGAGGCATAGCCTAGATAGCACATACACGACCTTACTCCAATAATTCCAGAGCACTAACTCAGCAGTAAACCAATGTTGGCGTCATCAATATCATGTAAATGTGCTTTAAATTATTTTCATGAATGTAGGATTATAAATGACTATCAATGTGAATCTCAGAATCGGTAGAGTATCGTCGAGGCGTTCTAGCGTTTATCTCACAAATATCTTGATTTGCGAAACACCAAAACTACCTCAGATTCAACGCGCGCTTGCTCATAGTTATTGCCTTGTGGCCGGCCACCACTAAGTATTACTTATCACGCTACTAGTCCCAATACTTTATTGTGCCGTCCCAACTGCAAGTCGCTACTCGCGAAGGGAGGACTGGATGCCATGCTGCTCCGATGCATACTTTATCGTGGCATTGAAGGCGCTTGAACACCTTTGTCGTCTTCCAGTCCCTGCATGGATGTATGTTTTTATGTGTGTTTTCATTTGTGTGCGTGTGTGAGGGTGTGTAGACGGATAGCAGTCACAAGAAAGAGCAAGAATGTAACGTGAGAGAAGGAGTCCTTGCTTATTAGATGATGCAGATGCAAAAAGTACCAGAAAAAGCAACGTCCTCGCCCATCTCCAGAGATCACGAACTTTCCATCAGGGGAAAAACCTTCGAGAGATTTGTCACATTTTAACATTTTATCTCGCTTCTCTCTCTGTGTCTTTCTTTCCCTCTCTCGTTCGCGCTTTCTTTTCCTCTTTTAAAGGCTGTTCTAACTATGTACGCTCGCTCACGAATCATTGAAATTCACGAACACCACACCATCACCATCATCGCCAACATCATCCGCTATCACCATCGTCATAATAATAAGCACAACCACTCCTGATAATTACCAAGCTGGGCTGCATATCCGGCGTTCAGATGGCCCTTGAAAACCTAGAAACAGCATCAACACCAACGTCAAAATCATCCCATCGCACATGACACATAGGAATCGACGACGAATATATATATATATATATATATATATATATATATGTCAACAGCACCCCAGACGGGGAGGGGGAGAGTTGAGGGGGCATTACCTTCCTCAGATGCTCCTTGAAGCGGGTTCCGCACGTGTACACACGGATTGTGTTGTCGAGCGATTGCCCTATCCACCACTGTGTATTGTATGGTGCAGTACAGGTGTGTAAGAAGTGGAAGAAGAAAACCAGCAGCGATAACGTTACCTTTCCATTAGGATGCACAGCGACTGCCGGCATTGAGTTCATGTCGGGCTCGCTAATGTGCTTCATCACGACAGGAATACCGTACTCCCAAACGAATACCTAGTAGTAGCAGCGGTAGTAGTAGTGGATATTATTCGTGTCGTCGTGAAGTGATGATAGATATGGGAGGGGGGCAGGCGGACCGGGGTAAAAAGGAAGAGGCGTGAAATAATGGTGTGACGGATGCGGTAGCGGCAGGAGGGAGTGAAATTGTATCATTTCCACTTTTCTCCACTTCTCTCTCTCCCTCCCTCCCTCCCTCTACCTCCTCTGCTAAACTGCTACTAGATCACCACTACCACCACCACCAGCAGCAGCAGCAGCCTGTTACTGCACTACCTTCTTGTCATCAGAGGTTGAGATAAAACGGCGTCCCTCGTCCACGAAAGTCACAGTGTTCACGTTCGCCTATGGGAAGAGGAGGAAGATGGAACAACAACAACAACAACAACAACAACAATAATAATATAATGATAATGATAACAATCACAATATTGGGCAAGGGACCACCGGTGAGTGAAGACAGGCGACCAAGAAAAAGGGATGATGATGATGATGATGATGATGATGATGATGGCGCTAGTAACAGTTAGTTATTATTACCAAGTGTTCGTCATAGTTCTGCGTTATCTCGTCTGCGCGCATGTCCCACTGGACGATCAATTTGTTGCCCTAATATCATCATCATCATTATTATCATTATCATTAGTACCATGATTATCATTTTGTGGTAGTTGTAGCACCAGCACCACGTAAGTGACTAGATAGAACTCTCTCGATGATTAATCATCGTGCAGTATCATCATTATCTGCTGCTGCTGCTGCTGCTGCTGTCACTGCTTCCCAGTCCTATCCATTGGGGTGAAACAAATCATCACCTGGCCGACGAGGCACTCAAACTGCTTCTCTTCAGAGGGATGGATCCTCACGCAATAGGGCAGCTTTCCCGACGTGTGCCTGGAGATGCACTTCCCGTACTCCGTGTCCCACAACTTCACGTAACGGTCGTAAGAACACGTCATGAATTTGCTGCCGTCGAAGTTGAAGTTTATATCCCTCACCGCGCCGCTATGGCCCTGATGAGGAGGGGAGGGGGGGGGGTCATAAGGTGAGAGGAGTAAAGGAGAGAAAGGGAGCAGTTGCAAAACAACTTGTGATATCATGCCGTCATCATTATCATCATCACCACCACCACCACCATCTTCTTCTCCTTTTTCCTCCTCCCCCCCCCCCCCCCCCACTTACCTTGTAAGTCCTGAGCAGTGTGCGCTGGCCATGGACTGACCACAGCTTGGCGGTGTGATCCATGGAGCCGGAGAGCAATAGGTGACCAGTCTTTGGGAAAAACTCGATACGATTAACCGCCTTCGCATGCCCGCCCCACGTGTGTATGCACTTCTTCGGAATGTAGCACTTGTGGTCTGGAGGAGTTCCAGCCTGGGTGGAATAGGAGTAGGAGTAGGACCAAGGACGCAACATATTATAAGTCCAATTTATGATGGGCGATCATGATGATGATGATGATAAACGATGATTGCGACAACGACAACAACAACAACAACAACAACAACGACGATGATGATGATGGCAGCTGAGGAGTATGATAAGAAAGAATGACGGTTTTCTCCAAAATCCTCTTTCATCTCTACTCCTGTTCCATACCAGTACTTACTACCTTGAGTTCGTGGGGAGGATGCATGTATGTACGATCCTGGTAGTCTTTGAAGACTTTCCCGTGGAATACCGTCGTTTCCGGAGCAGATTCGATGCCTTTGCGCCGACCGCGCGAGCGAGCCCTGTCCATCTGATAGTTTGCAAATAAACGCAACTTAGGCCTACACGTGCGTGTGTGCGTGCGTGCGTGCGTGCGAGTGTGTGTGTGTGTGTGTGTGTGTGTGTGTGTGTGTATTGCAAGTTGTTCACGCATGATCTATGGCTAAAACCCTACGGGTCTTTTTAATGGATTTTGGTGCTACGCATTTACCGCGATTTCTTCCTTCTGCTCCTCCGTGAGCGGTTCCACATCCACCTCCTTCCTCCACTGCGTTGGGTCGATCTTCTTCTTCTTTTTCTTCGGACCGTTTGATCCACTAAAGACCGTGGCACCCTGATGATAGATAGTAGTAGGTGTTGTCATTGTTTCCAACAGAGTCATGATTGATGGTACACATATTTCTTCTACAGTTAGGGATCATATCAAAAAAATTTCGCATTTTCTATGGTAAAACTCTCGCATGAAGTAACAGTACCTTGTTCTTTCGATGACTTTCGGCATCTCCGACATAGTTGCTCGACATGTCCGTTGGGTTTTGTGCGTACCCATAGCTGACATGGTATAAACAGCAAATCATCTCACAGTGATGATATGATCGACTATTATAGTAGCTAATCTATTCATCTTGGATAAAGAAGAATATTCCTCCTCATCACATTTCTCCACTGATTATGGTGACAAAAAGGCGAAGGAGAACTTCCTTCACCTTCTATATGAAAATATTAATTTGCTTTCTCCGCTATTATACATCATTCTTCCCCGCCCCGCTCATTGAAAAACACTCTCATTCTAATGCAAACGCCCAATAATAAAAATAGTAACGGTTGGCTCACTTGTTGAAAGTGTGGAATTGTTCCGCAAATATGAACTCGTTCATGTGCGTCTTCTCGATGTGACCCAGATACGTATTGTTCGCAACGCCTAGCGGGTTGATGTCCTCTGGATGCTTTGGGCCCGCGACGGGCTGCCAGAGGTCCTGTACACGCGGGTTGTGATACACCATTTTCGCGTCCGGTTTTACATAGTATGGGTTTGATTCCAGAGATATGTCCACAGCAGGCGCTAGATCCTGAATCTGTACTGTGGAGCTTGAAGGCTTCTTAATGTGGTCGTTCTCTCCCTCCTTGCTCACCCCTTGCTGCTCTTCTTCTGTTCCTGATGGGAGGGAGTTGCAGATTGTCATTGATTTTGATCCCAGGTTGAGATTAGCATGAGTAAATATGAGGATAAACGCTGGCACGCAGCGACCGCTACTCGCGGTAAAGTAGCGGTGAAAAAGGGCGCAAACATAGCATATTGGAATCGCCTCCTCGGGGATTGCGGCGTAAATTTGTATGCACCCTCTTATATGCTAGGGAGAAGGGAACTCGTAGAGATGAAAAAGGTGCGCAATTTATGTGTGCGGATGATTTAACAAACCCTGCTTTGTGTCCTCCTCATCGGAGTCCGCGTAAGCCGCAAGCGCCTCCATCTCCTGTGTTCTTTGTGAGATTCAACTCCCACGCATCTCCGGGGAAAATACCGGGATTTATATTTTTACCGGGGAATATTGGGGGAATTTCTTTAGGCGACACTCGGCGTCGAACCCCCAACCTGGTAATGATACCGTTGTGTGTCTCCGCGCGCGCGCGTGTGTGTGGTGTGTCTGTGTTTGTGCGAGTGTGTAATTCATTGTGTGCACGGATGATAGTCGCAAGTGTGTGAGGTAGCCATTCGTGAAGGATGGTCAATCAAAGCACATACGCGCACATAAAAATTCTACATATGAGTACTCACTAAAACATAACATCATCAACAACCAGAACAAAATCATTATCATCATCATCCGTATCCTCATTTGAAATAATTTTGCATGCACTGCACAGTTTTGGTCAAGGTGTCAAGATGATGCGTCTCCTTTTGATCACGGTCCACCTCTTCGCAACCACAGGAACATACACCACTACACCAGAAGCACATGGCGCTGCGGGGGACGGAATCAAAGATGACACTGGCGCTATCCGGGATGCCCTCGCATCATGCGCGATCCATAGAAACACATCGTTGACGCTTGCGGACGAACCATGCCGGGTGGTGTTTGGGAAAACATACCTGTCGGGGCCCATACGACTTAACGTTTCGCACATTACTCTTGACATAACCGGGACTCTGAAAATGCTTCCCTACAAACAGTATCTCAATTATCACGACCAGAACCCTTTCATCTCCAACGACCCGAACCTCGTTGGCTTGGCTATCGTCGGGGAGGGTGGAACAATCGAGTCGACCTCTCCTTTGAGATGGTGGATGTGCAAGTACACCGGATGCTGGCGGCCACACCTGATCGTCCTCAGCTCGGCGTTTGATGTGTTTGTGGGCGCTGGCCTGCGCCTGCACGATAGTCCCAACCACCACATGAGAATCGAAAACTGCACCGTTGTACGCGTCGACCACCTAATCGTGGACTCTCCACTCTTGTCGCCCAACACGGACGGCGTGAATTTTTATGGCGGTAAAGACCAGTCGTTCACGAATAGCGTGGTCACCAATGGTGACGACTGCGTGTCGGTGGTCCCATTAAATGAGTTTGCGGAGATGTGCAGCATGGAACCGTCCAGTCGGGATGAGTGCCGAGGAGGCTCCCTGGTTGTGCAAAATATTACGTGTCGTGGTGGACACGGGATATCTATCGGTGGAGTGCGCCATGGAACCGTCTCTAACGTGACTTTTCGTAACATCACTGCGACTGGTGGGGTTGGAAACACGCAAGGCAAATATAGCACAGGAGGAGCGCGTCTAAAATCGTACCCCAATTCAACGGGAAGCGTCTACGATATTATATTCGAAGACATCGTATTTGATGGAGTGTATACTCCATTGCAGCTGTTGGGTCATTATTGCCCTTGGCCGTGCAATACACCGGATGGAAACAACCCTGGAACCCTGTTTCATGATATCACATTTCGAAATATACGCGGTGGCGGTCGTAGACAACTCCAAGGACAATTTACCTGTAGCCCCAAGGCGACGTGTGTCAACATCACTGTGGAGAATGTGAATCTGTTCCAAGGCGGTGATCCGAAGAAAGGTGGAAGTTTTGAGTGTGAGCACGCGGTCTTGAATGTTCGAAACTCAACACCGGAAGCTTGTTGATATGGAGATGCAGGCATGGGAGCATCATCAGCGTTAATATAAGATCACATGAATATCAGACTGTATTAAACGTCTGCGACAGCTTTATACGTTGATGATATAATCACGCTATCGTACTTTTACAGCGTAGTGCACACACCGATTTCTTGTACTTCGTTTAATGAATTCTCGCTGGGCCGCATATGATTATCTTTTTTTGCGAACGAGTGCTTTATAACTACATATATCTGGCACGACGCAGTATATTTTCACGTTATAAAGGCGTTTATCGTTATGCTAAGAATAAAACTATACAATGTGGAGGCATGGCATTAAATCATGGCATTTTCTATGATACGTTCTGTGAATCGATCATGCAGGCGTACATGCGCGCGGTGGTTGCTATGTACGACAAGAAGCAGCAGCAATATACAATTGGCTAACAATCGTAAGGTGTCATCTATAGCACACAAGTTGAATTTGTATAACGCATACTCTCTTCTGTATATAAGAAGCTTCAGCTTTATTAGTTTGCGGGTACATTTGGACGCCTGTATACACGATAATCCCCCCTGCTATCAATGCCTATGCGATACTTTTCATCTGCATAAACCTGGTCGGTGAGTTATCGTTTGCAGGATAATATAAGATAAGTATTGCAAGATACGATGAATGTAAATTGTCCACTTACATTGTCTATGAATCCACCAGCTGAAAAGGGTAATGGAATGGTGAACCCACCGATTTTGATCTAAATGTTAAGCGCAGAATTAGTTCAGGGACTACTGTGTTTATATCCATTCCCTTTACCTTGGCAATATTAAACCTGAAGCTTACTCTATTGTTCTCTTCATCTATCTTAATCACCCCATCTGAATCGTGGGATAAATTGTAATATCGAAGCAGTAGAAGGCACACACGTAAGATCATTGATTTTCGTCCAACTTGTTTTCCTTTGTTTTGTTCCCATAACATCTGTATTTTTTAAATAAGAGCAAAAACCTGCTTCGATACTGTTGCCATTCTGAAAGGCGACAATATTAGTAAATTTATCCTCATACCTATATCATAAAAACACGATCTTGAATTAACACGCAACATAGCATTGCCTATTTGCCTTCCTACATATTGATGCTGCCTCCCGCGTAATCGAAGGTCGAACCGAGAAACCCTACATAATTTTCACCAGCAACCTCACATTCCCGCATAGTATTTCACACATATTTGCAGCAGAATCGGTTTGTTCTAGGAGAGAAGAATCACCTTTGTTGGCAAGTGATAGTACAGCTTCCTCTGTCGTCCACATCTCAACCTTGATGATGATTGCAAAATTTGAACGAACAAAAGTAGGCGCTTTATGAATGGACGCACAATTCATGACATAGTCAGCGAATTGATATTTACCCACGACCCATTGACAAGCTTCTTAAGTTTTTCTTCCCCAATTGGCTGCATCGAGGCTCTTTAAAGAAAGTAATGGCATAGCATCACGACAGTTATCTTCTCGTTGAGAAGCAATGTTACAGTTCTCAAACAAATCACCTTAATTCGTCAACTAATCGCTTCATTTCTTCATTCCTGATATAAAAATGATAAAAATAGTGTCGGTTTGTGTTCATATTGACACGGCTCGAGAACAGCCTTCTTGCTCCTGGAGATAAAAATAGACGGCAAATTATACCGCTGCGAGATTCTTCCCCTGTCACTCTGTTTGGCCAGTTTAATAAGTTGCGTGACACGACCATTTGACATAAAGGGTGGTTTGCTTAGCAGCCCGCCTGCAAATCCTTCAAATAGGGATCCAGCCATCACTTCTCTCGAAACTGATTGACATTTTACTAATGAGCACAACAGAGGCATCTGGACCAAATCGACAAGAACGAGAGAGAGATCAAGGAGTCTACAGATCGTGACATCGTGCCAGCAACTTTAGGCGTGCACGGGGAAGGAGTCGGATGAACAGTGTTCGAATGCGAACCTGTGGTAGGCATTCGCAGCACTGAGCGGTGCCTTCTCTCTTGGAATATCAAGGGAGAGGATGAGCCTGGGTCATGAAGCATTCGACGCTTCGTACCCAAACCTGCGATGGCAGCGCGTTGGACCCTGCCATTGCGGGGAACCGCCGTTGCGATCGATATAGTCGCGGCGACGAGCGACGTGAGGAGGGGGGCCGAGAGCATCCGTTGCCGATCGACTGGGGCAAAAATGTATGGAAATGCAAGGGATTTTGAGATGGCGTCAAAACCAATCCCGACCCTAAACTAGATAAACCGCGCTAAAACCCAGAAACGAATGCATTTTCGTGAGTTTATTACGAAGTCGCAGGGATAAAATGGGGCCTATCCATCTGTTCTGAATAGTGGCACTGGTGCAGGAGAAACCAGCTGCAACGATGATGCTGCTGCTGCAGAGCCGAGCACGGAGGAAGGTGGCGCGATCCTCCTCTCAGAGTCGTGCCTTCTCGTCGAAAGTTGGCCCCGCGGCACACCATCGCAAGCTGGCACCGTTCATGCTGGAGCGCTACTTTGCTAAGTCCGAATCAGCAGCGCAGCGCACACTGTGTGGCATGGATGTCGGCCGGTGCTCATTTATCCTTCTTGGACGCGTTTGTTGTTCTAGGCATGAATTCTCCGCCCCATATATGCTGTGCTCGTCCGACTGTGAGCCGATAAATATGCACGAGGTGATTGAACAGGCTGACCCGGAGGTGCAGGTGGTGGCAGCTGAGAACAATAATCGATGGTGCATAAAACTACCAACTACCACTTTTGAGCTAATTCCTCATGATTTCATAGACGATGTGGCGGTCGTTGAAGCTTGCGTACACAGAGAGTCGCGGGCATCCATTGCTCATTGAAGAAATATGCGCTTGTTACGAGACAGCTCGCGAGGCAAAGACTGTGACTGGGGTGCCGCAGGAACTTATCTATCTGTTCATGACGTAAGTGGAATGGTCATCACCCATCATCGATGACGATGCTGTTTTCCGTCGGAGGAGACGGGGGGGCATAGGATAGAATGCATTAGCAAAGGAGTAGTATCTCCATAAATCAAAACAGAGACAGACAGACTCGTTTATAATTTCGATCTCACTCTCCCCCCTCCCCCCCTTCCCCCTCCTCTCGCCCCCCCCTCTCTCTAATGCCCACAGTGCATTTCTGGAGAAAAATAGGGACAATGCAAGTGGCGAGGCACTACAGCAGCAGCGCGTTATTGCCACATATCCAGGGTACCAAAGCCTCACAGAAGTAGCTGTGCATCTAGGGTGCGACGTTGATGCATGGACCCCGAAGGTATTCAACCGTTATCGTCCTCATCGACAACGTGACATCTTCCGAGCTGAAATAGCATTACTGCGGGCGTATAATTGGGCCAAAACCGGCAAACGAAATCGTTGCTGCGTTTGCAAATAGAATCGCTAAATGCTTTCTCTCTCTCTCTCTCTCTCTCTCACACACACACACACACATACATATACAAGTTATCGGTGAGAAGTACCATCGCACCTATCACCGCAACGACGGTTCTTATTCCATATTCTCCTACTTGTCGTCGTTCGTTGCCAACGACTGTATATATCAGGTGGATGATGGCTCTGGCTCAGTATTTTTCGATGTCGATGATTTGGTCATTTCTCGTAGAGAAACACAATAGAATCATATTAAGCACTTTTACACACAACGCATGCTATTTTAATGATATAAAAGCATGAAGATAATCGTCAGCATTCATCACAGGAAGCTCTTATTCGGCGCGACGATGGCGCTCAAGTGAAGCTGCTCGTGATAAACTTCCCTCACAACCCAACCGGTAGCGGCAAGTGACTGTTAAGCGACTACGCACTTGTAGAAGAAGAGACCGAAGCGAAATCAAAACCACAATCGATGTGTGCGTATTCACCAAAGATGATGATTATGGTGATGACGATGGTGGTGATAGTGGTGATGATGGTTGTCCTCAAACTGTATCCTTTTTCCGTGTCGCGGGACCAAAACTGTGTTTGGTTTGATAATGATAATAGTAATAGTAATCGTCATCATCATCATCATCATCATTACTACCACCGTAGGCTGTATGCTGAGCAAGGGAGAATTAGAGCGTGTGGTCGCGTTGTGTAGAGAGTTCGGTATCGCTATATTCTCGGACGAGGTGGTGAAGCGTTACGGCAATCATCATCATCATCATCATCATCAATCATCCAACCTACAGCTCAGCATCACAACCCAGAAAACCGTCGTCTTTTGTTTTTTATTGCGTTGATTTTTGAATTTGGTGGATTTCTCACTTCGGATAAAGAACAAGGGTGTGAATCAAGTCATCCCTCCTGGAATCTGTAGCATTTCGTATAATATTATATATATATATATATATATATATATATATGTATATATATATATAGAAAGAGAGGGAGAGAGAGAGTGTGTGCGTCTGCATGTAATATTTCTCTATTGTTTTCTTAGATGTACCGTGGGTTGGAGCGCAAGTGAGTCAAATCCTCCTCCTCCCTATATTTTTTTCCTTTTCCTCATATTACGACTGAAGCTATATTTGTGTAATTCATGCCCGTGCGTGTAGTAGCACATACAGCGTCTGTGCACTAAAGCTCCATCACATCAGCATCTATTATTCTCATTGCCCCTCCTCTCCTCCTTCTCCTCCTCACTCTCGCCATCATCATCATCATCATCAAGTGCCGAAATGACGATAGAAAACAGTGATCAGTTGGGATGTATGACGGTATTACTAACGGCTATTTTTAAATAATGGACTAAGGGAAGAAGACAGGCTACCAGCGATTTGTGATGCTTATGAAAGGGGAATCTCTCTCTCGGGCATGAGCAAGGCACTGATAATTCAAACAATACAGGATGATGAAAATGATGATGAAAATGACGATGATATTGATAATGATGATGGAATCTTTTTGTTGTTGTTGTTGTTGTTGTTACTGTCGCAGGTTTTTGGAATGCCAGGAGTGCGCCAAGGGTCTTATCTAGTTTCACTACTATTAGTACTAGAGATTGTAGTAGCAGCAGCAGCACTAGCAGTAGTAGTAGTGGTAGGCAGTGGTATGGTGGTGGTGGTGGTGGTAGTAGAAGTAGAGTGGGAGAAAAGTACTAAATGATAGCTCTCGGGCTCTGCTGAAGCGAAGAAGAGAAAAGGGAACAATTTTGTGCTTCTTCGATGCCCCCATACATACCCAGCCCCCATTCCGCTATGTTCTAACACTGATGCGACTGCCAAGGTGGCTATGCTGGGGAGAGGGTGACAGTCATTTGGACGATTGCTTCGAGCGGGTAAAGGACTGGAGATAAACAGAATTGGTTTTATTTGATGAGTTTGCCCAGAAATTTTTTTTTAAGGACCCTTGAGGATTAGGGACACAGAGAGGGGGGGAGAGACACACACACACAGGGACGGGGGGGGGGGGGGAAGAGAACCTTCCGCAACGACTGTATTATCTGAAGACGAGGAGGATGAGGAGTTTCATATGTCACCCACACACACACACACACACACACACACACACACATATATATATATATATATATATATATATATAATATTAAACACATAAACCGAGGATGGCAGAGGAAGCGCTCTGAAAAGAAACAGACGCAAAGCAATGATTGTAGTATTTGATATGAGTAGGTATTGGAGCTGAAAGACTATACGACCATCTGCAGGTGCTGCAATTAACTTCGTTAAGGAATTATGATAATGAGGAGAAGGAGGATGCGCGAGTGGAACAATCTCAAAATGAAACCACGAGCAAACGAAGTTTACATACAAATAATAATAGCAATAAGCACATCATGAATTCTTTGGTATCTGTTGATCAATGCTCTAGTCCTGGTCCATCTGAGATCCTCACTATTGCTGGCCTTCGCCAAAAGTAAGTACTTGTAGTAGTAGTAGTAGTAGTAGTAGTAGTAGTAGTAGCAAGCTGCTTGGTACACGTGCACATAGTACTGCTTTCCTATTACGAAATGAAGAAGATTTCGCTCATCGATGGAGGAACTCTATGGCACTGTGATTGATAGTGCCTGCATATGTTTTAATATTTAATGATGTTATCGCTGATGGAGTGGTTGCCGGGAATGTCATTTCCTATTGGAAACAAAAGGGAGCGACTGATGGATCGTTGCCGCATGATTTGCGCCCAAGGCCTCGAGGCTATCGAGCAGGTCATTATCATCCTTTCTGTTGTTCTCTGCTGCCAAGTGGTGAACGATTGTGTGTTTACGGGTGATTCTTCCTACCGGTCTCTTCTTCCTCTCCTTCCTCCTCCTCCTCCTACTCCTCCTCCTTCTCCTCCTTCTCCTCCTCATTCTCCTTCATTCCTCCTCACCCTTCTTCCAGGTAATGGGTAAACATGAGGATATCTTCTCGTGGTATGAACCACCTGGGGGCTCCACGGCCTTTCCGTCGCTCAAGCTAACTAAAGATGATGTCGATGCGGAGAAGGTCGGCGCACGACGACTTGACTTTACAATAGTAATGATAAAAAGGGAAAAGGCGATTTGTTCACCCCCCATAATCTCCTGCCCCTCCCATGTCCTTGCATGCTCCTTTGCACTACAATCACCAAGATGGGAAATGGCTTTGATAGACGACTGAGAAGTAACACTGATCAACTAATTTGTTATCAGTTCTGCGAACTTGCTGTCTCAGAATGTGGCGTCCTCTTGCTGCCTGGAGAGTGCTACGATGTGTTACCAGGCAATCAGCTCCATGGTGTCCAGGATCAATCGCCCTTTGGCTCGGGGCGTGTCAGACTAGGATATGGCCGCTCGAACGCTGCCGAAGCGGCGACAGTTCTTGATGAATGGCTGACTAAGGCCAAGAATAACATGTGATACGTATGATCGACCGATGATTGTTGAGGAAGCAAAGAGTGGTGACACAACCTATCGACTTTGATCTGGTACTGTAAGACAGGCGGTATAACTCTAGAGCTGCGCTCCATAGCCACGCACTCTCTATAGCTCTGCCACCGCCGCCACCGCCATTTGTACAAACAACACATGCTCACGATTGTCATGCATGAACACACGATGCACGCGTACGCACAGTGAGCGCATTGTGCCTCCTGGGTGTCGTGTTGCGTGCGTGGGCACATGCTCATGCACAAGTGCCGGTCGGCTTCACTTCACGTCTGTGTGTAGATCTGTTTTGTACGTTGGCATGTACAGCACATCGCCTATGCATGTGTGTGATGTGATGTGTGCGCAGTAGCCGTGCGTCATGGCAAGCAGAGCGCGTTACGTTGTGATCGAAGCAACTCATGCACAATAGACATACGTATATATCATATATATTATATATTATATATATAAACTGTGTCTATAGCATGCATGCACGACAAAGTCACGCACGACAGGACAAACTGCAATGCACCGTCCAGACCATGCATGTCATGGCGCCATCATGCATGCATGTTGTGATCATGGCTATGACGACGACTATGCGACCGCCCTGCTAAATGTTTAGTTAAGTGATTCATCCCTCTTTACATAGGCTAGGTGACGCACGTAGATGTCTCCGACACGACACTTCGTGCATACACATGCACACGCGCCCGCATTGTCTTTCTCTTGCTCCTCATCAATTATCATCTTCGTACATCTCATCACAACATCATCATCATCATCATTATCACGGCTAGCTATCCATTGCTTTCATGTCCATGGAACGTGATCCTCCGACCTTGGATTCCGCCTGACGACGATCATTTACAAATAAATAATATTATATATATATATATATATATATATATATCATACATATCATAATATGAGACATATGACACGGGGAATCACTAGCCACTCAACTCTGACAATAACATCGAACAAGATAGGCTGGCGGAAGGGGGGAGGGGGGGGGGTTAGGCATTACATTGACTTTCTCCTGCTGGTATATGTAGACAGAATGAGCTGAAGCGGCGGACACGACGTTCCTGCGAGTGGAAGATATATATATATATATATATATATATATATATATATATATATGAAATATGTTCGAAAAAGAAAGAGAATCTCTTTTATAGACATCGAGAAGTAGCAGCGATCATCTGTGTACATTGGTGGTGATATTATGCTGGCAGTGTTAAGAATTAAAGCAAAGGCAGCGCTCATCCTGACCTCCTCCTATTCCAGTCTACATGCAGCACTTTCTTCGTGTACTCCTCCATCACTGGCGCTGACGCTTGTTTTTGATCATACTGATGCCTTGCCTGTGTGCATACATGTGCGAGGTGCGTATTATTCATCATTATTATTCCTAGAGTCATTATCATCATCAAAATGTGTGTAGGATGCCGTCCGCCCCCCACAATGGCGCCCATCATCAGGACGATTCGCTAGGAATCGGAAAAACATAATCAACAAATAAGAATGGCAATAATATTAAAAAATATAACAATGCTATTGGCAATAATCACTGCGCCGCTGCAGGTGCTGCTGGTGATGGTGGATTGTATAGCAAAGCATCATCAATCACGATTGTGTCATGAACATCACGACAATAACAACAACAACAACAACAACAACAACAACAACCGTCGTCATCACCCCTCACCAAATCTCACATCATCGTTATATCTCATCCTCTTCCCACCTGGATATAATGCTTCTTGTCATCCTTGACGTCGTAAATCATGAAGAAGTTGTCGTAAGTCCCCGTCACGAACCCAGTCGCGTTTTCGTTGCAGACGACTCTGAAATCGTCTACGAGGCAGCCGCTGGTGCACATCTCGTCAAATAACGAGGGGTCCGTCTGGCATGTCGACACCTGAAAGTAAGAAAAGTTACACAGAATCAAAACATGAGGGGCCAACAACAACAACAACAACAACAAGAACGACTTCATAAGAATAAAACGATGATGTAAGACACGACGATGGCTATTCCTCCTGTTTTGATAATACTGCTACTGTTACTACAACAACAACTACTGCTGCTGCTACTACTACCCGCTTAAAAGGCTCTGATAGTCTTCTCAGGTCCCACATCTGCACGCCGTTGAATTGTTTCGTCACCAGGTACTAGGTAGGAACATCAATAAATAATAAATAATGATAATAGAAAGAGAATTACCAACTTAAATGTAGATAATGGCCGCGTTTTCTTTGCCAAACATCACCAATATATATATATATATATATATATATATATAATATACATGATAATATTATTCGCGTATGAAAAGAGAACCACCCATGAGAAGTGGTTCTAAATAGTAATGCATTAACTTCAATCTCTACTACTTCTACTACTACTCGTAGCGCTGCCAAAACATATTCTCACCCGCCCGCATTCCGAGAAATCTGCATCCGTAATACATTCCAACTCGCGCAATACCTA
>ADNK01000293.1:0-15382 GCA_000320545.1 Bigelowiella natans CCMP2755 | reverse complement strand
TTCCCCCCCCCCCTCCTTCCCTCCCCTCGTCCTCTATAATTGATCAAATATCTTGGCAGGCAGCATTTTCGTGCAGAGTTTACCTCGATGAAGATTCTTCCCAAAACTCCGTTATCGAGTCTACGAGGGAGGGGAGAGGAGGAGAGCACACGTTTTTATGATGTTCTTTTATGATTGTACACGTGACGCCGTTTTGTAATGGAGAAGAGAATGGTGCTGTATGCTGCTGCTGTTTCTGCTTCTATTTACTACCTGACGTCGATGCGGGGGAAGGCAGTTCCTTGCCTGCCATAACATCGAAGCAACACAACATAGAGAGGGAGAGAGAGCAATGACAACGATTACGTCCATTGATAGATTGAGTATCCTCCAAACTCATTCGTGAGCTTCTGATCCTCCATCATCGTACCCCTTTCGCTCTCCCCCCCCGCCTCTCTCTCTCTCTCTCTCTCTCTCTCTTTTGCTTTTAAATCATAGACGACTGCGCAATGAAATGAATGAACGGAGGAGGGGCTACGCACATTCTATGTCTTGGAGTGCTTATCCGGCTGAATCGGGCGTTGACCAGCATCCCTTAGATGGTTACGATGGGGGGGGGTTGATGGTGGAATTCACGTCGATAAGCAACGACGATGGATGGGAGAATTTGTCACCAGGCAGGAGAACGAGGAAAAGGAGAAAGAAAGGAGGAGATGACTAGAAGAAGATGGGACGAGGGGGAAGACGAGAACTAGGAGGTTAGTCTTCCTCCACATTCTGCTATACGCAGAGCTTCCTTCGTCGTCTATCATTCTCCATTCTTCTTTATCCTCTTCATACGTTCTCCATTGCTCCACTAGTAAGTAGTACATAGCATACCTTTGCGGAATGTATCCTTCGATTCTCCCGTCATCAGGTAAAACAGCTGCTCCTCTGTTGTTTATGATTCATAATGTGATCAAGAACGATTAGCGTAAGGAGGGAGAATAGCAACAACAACAACAACAACAACAACAACAACATGATCTTTGTGATGATGATGAAATTGGGGGGGTTGGGGGCTTGATAAGTCTGTCCTCAACCGAGGTAATGAATATTGCACAGGCAGCAGCAGCAGCAGCAGCAGCAACGCTTTCAAGAACAAGTAATGATGATGATGACGAGACTACGACTTCAAGTGTTACTCAGCACAACCTTCAGGCTCCTCAAAGAAGAGCTCTCTGCCATCGATGACCGAGGGAAGAGGACGCCGACCTGGAGGAAGAGGAGGAGTAGAGGCGACATAAATGATATGGTCGGAAGGAGAAGAAGAAGAAGAAGGAAAAGAAGAGGAAGAAGAGGGTACGGTAAGGGGTGTCCCTTTACATATATGCACACATGTTTGTGTGTGTGTGTGTGTGTGTGTGTGTGTGCGTGCGTGTGTGTGCGTGAATAGGTGGTATATCTTCGTCATCGTCGTCAGTTTTTAACACGATGATAACAAACACCAGTATTTTAACACGATGATAAATAACCCCGCCACCACTACACCCTCATCCCCTTGCTGCTCTTGTTCTTGTTCTTCTTCTAACCTTTGTTTTCGTAGATGGGGTGCTCCTGCCCTGTCTGCTCCTCGGTCTTGAGCTCTTTGAAAGGGTTCATTAGCTCGTTCTTTATGAGTTCCAGACGCCACCGCTGCCATAAAACAGTGATCAGATGAAGGACAGCACGACGGATGGATGACGACGGTGGCGATTGGAAATAATGACGATGAAAAGATGATGATGATGATGATAAACTGTGGTGGCGGCGACGACGATGGGGAGGGAATCGAATGGACGTCAAGGAAAGGAGGGGGGGGAGGGGGAAGAGAAGGAGGAGGAGGAGGAGGAGGAGAAAAAGGAGAAGAAGAAGACAAGAGCCTTGAAACAACGCGTCTGTGTAATAAAAATGATTTGCTTCTTGCCCCCTCCCTACTGACCCACTCACCTTTTTGCGGTATTGCTCTTCGGAGGGGGCGTCTTCTTCCAGCATCTCAGCGTATTGCGGAAGGTCCAAGTGCAGCAAGCTCACGGCCTTGGTCTTAACCTACACACCAACGAATAAGCAGAAGAAGAAGAAGAAGAAGAAGAAGAAGAAGAGGATGAAGAACAAGAACGAGAATAGCGCACCATGAATCATCAATTAATAAATAATAACACTGCAAACAAATGTATATGATTAGTAAATCGTTCCATTGTGGGACAAATGATGCCGTCATCATCCAGTATGTAAATTAAACTCTCTCTCTCTCTCTCTCTCTCTCTCTCTCTCACACACACACACACACACACACACACATATATAGTGGCGAGGAGCGTGTGCAATGTATTTCTCCGGTTATTATTACCTCTTTGTAGTCCTCCATAGTGAGCTCTTTCTTATCTTTAATTATTATAATTCGCATTCGTGGGTGCATATATTGATGATGATGATGATGATGATGATGATGATGATGGCGGCGTCGACCAGGCATAATAAATACAAAATGATTCCGCACTCAAAATAGCACGCACCAATCAGCTTCTCTCTCTCCTTCTCTCCTTCTCCCCCCCTCCCTCCCTCCTCTTTCTCTTCTTCGCATTCCCCTCCTTGCTTACTACCATTCTGTTCAATGAGGGTCTCGAGATCGTCCACGCTCTTATTCTGGTCGACGGGTATGAACTTCTTCTCGTCGTCGTCGCCGTCGTAGAAGTCCTGCTCGTAGAACACCCGGTCGCCCATTTTGAGGGCCTCCTTGAGCGCCCTGTTGGGGGCCTGGAGCCGCACTTGCGCGAAGAGGATGGGGGGCGTCTTGGAGAGGGCAGACATCGCATTCACCGTCTTGGAGCTCAGCTTCGACTCGTGGATGTCTCCCAGCCTAGAACGCAGACGCGGCTCGTCGTCAGAGTCGTCATCCGGTAGGCGCGTCCACAGCACAGTCACCGTTGCGCCGCCGCCGTCGTCCTCTTCCTCAGTGTACGTCTCGAGCACGTGGTTATCGAAGGCCGATATGAACTTCTGCGCCAACTCGAGGTCGGAGCCCGGGCCCAGGATGAGGACTAGGTCGGGGGCGCTCTTGGTCAGGTCGCGTACGATATCCTGCGCTAGGCTGTAGTCCTCCGGGTGGATGCGTGTGCGGTCAAGGTAATCCATGCTTTGTATCTGAGTAGGAGTAGTAGTAGCAGTAGTAGTAGTAGTAGTAGGTTTAGTTGTTGTAGTACAAGTAGTAGTAGTTTTGCGCGTGTGCGTGCGTGCGTGTGTGTGTGTGTGTGTGTGTGTGCGTGTGTATGAGATGGGGTGTGCTTATATCTCCTTTGATTTTTTTATTTCTTCTTCTTCTTCTTCCTCTTGATTGAGGTAGTAGGATAGATTACTGACCTCATCGTTGTCCTCCATGTTGTCCTGCATATCAGGACATTCTTCGACGCGGACAAAGGAGCAACAGTTGTGGTAGACCAAGCTGCCCAATATCTTCGTCTTTGCATCACAATGGTGGTGGGTGGGAGGAGGAGGAGGAGGAGGAAAAAGAACAAGAAGAGCAAGAAGAACAAGACGAAAATGATCTATACACTCGTACAGCAACATACCAGTAGCTTGCACGAGTCATGCGTGCGGTGTAAAAATCGTCATCATCATCATCATCATCATCATCATCATCATCTATCACACACACATACACACATACACACACCCCACACACACACACATATATATATATATATATATATATATATATATATTATATTTATATAAGGAGGGGGAAGCTGGAAACGCCGGTCTGGATCAACTTTTCAGGATGCAATGAGTTTGATTTGGTCAAAGCAATGGGGGTCGATGATAGCAACGACACACATACACACAGGCAATCAATGAGTGAATGAACGAAGTGGTTCCAATGGCGCTGTACCCTTCTACGATCGACGTCTTCGTCCTCGTCATCCCATTGAGAGCGGTTATTCTCCGCGCGGTCGTCATCCGAGGAGAGCTGCATTCTGCTATAAATCGGGCCATTTCGCTTCAGGTCGTCGTAGAGCTTCAGCGCCTAGAGAAGAAAGCATTGTAGATTGAGAGTGAGTAGAGAAGAGGGAGAGACCTAAAGCGACGCTCATAGATGATGCAAAGAATCATCAATAATCACGACATCAAAACGGCGATCTGCAGGACGGAATAACCATCTTCTTCGTCATCATCATCATCATCGTCATCATCATCATCATCATCATCATCATCATCATCGTCATCATACCTTTCTCGGACCAAGCCCTGGAAGGAATTGGAGCGTGTACCTCTTGTGGGGGTGTCGGATCAACTGGTTCACGTCGACCTGGGAGGGAGGGAGGGAGGGAAAGGAGAAGAGAGGAGGAGGAAGAGGAAGAGGAGGAGGAGGCAGGTGCGAAATGAGAAAGATGAATAAGCGAGAGAAGAGAGAGAGAGAGAGAGAGAGAGAGAGAGAGAGAGAGAGAAATTATCAAACTACACAAGTACCGACAACAAATACTAATGAACAACGGTGCAATAATAATCGATGATAGTGATGATAAAGCAATGATAGCAGTATGAGGAGGAAGAGGAGCAAAATAGAAGAAAATCGTAGGTTGCACTCTCGTAATGGACGGCCGACGACAACAATGACGACGACGACGACGGCGACGAAGACGAAGACGAAGACGACACGAAACAGACGAGCACCCACCCCGTAGAAGGACGTGTACTTGATGAGCTCCCTCTCCAGCTTGCCGAGAAGGCGGGAAGAGGAGATGCGCTTCTGCAGGGGGTCGAGCTCCAGGGACAGGATGTCGTAGGTCTTGGTGATTGAGTTACGGAGCATCATGCCGGCAAGCTCTGCGGCAGGGTCCAACACCCAACGAGCTGTTTGTTTGTTGGTTGACAGCAGCAGCAGCAGCAGCACCGATGATCGTAAGCAAGAGAAAATGAATCATCAAAAGGATGTGAGCAGCATTGTAATTGCTGCTGCTGCGGATGATGATGATGATAATGATGATGATGATGATGATGATGACGAGAATAACGACTGACGATAGCATATTGAGGGTGTCTTCCCCTTTTTCTGCTCGATACGTACAAACGGTGCGAACATCGTATATGTTGCCATCGATAGCAATAAGTACTCGCACTCAAAAACACTGATGACAACAATGACATCTCTCTCTCTCTCTCTCTCTCTCTCTCTCTCTCTCTCTATCATCACCAGACGGCATAACAAAATCAACCTCACTTTCTAACACTGCTACTACTACAACAACAAGCACTACTATTACTACTACTGCTGCTGCCTCTGCTTACTACTACTACTACTACTACTACTGCTGCTGCTGCTACTACTGCGATGTACCAGTAGCAATGGCCTTCCTTACCAGCCCCTTCTGCTCCTTTAACTCACTGATCATCCTCTCGGTGGCAGAGGTGATATCGGCGACGGTGGGGTCAACAAAGCACGACTCTTTGTCCATGGCAAACAGGCGGTTGTCGATCTCCTTCTTGAACCGCGTGGCGTCCATCGCGTCCGCGGTCACGAAGACAGCCTTCGGCCCGTTACGCCGCACGAACTCTGCGAAAACCTGACGTCGTCGCATGGGAAAGATATATGATGATGAGGAGGAGGAGGAGGAGGGGGAGGAGGAGGAAATGTTAATTGTTCGCGGTGGTAGTAGTAGTAGTAGTAGTAGTAGTAGTAGTAGAAGAAGTAGTAGTAGTGATGATGTTCGTCATTTTCCCCCTCCAGGTACTGGTAGTAGTGGTAGTACTAGTAGTACCTCGAGCTCCTCCAGCTTGCTTTGATACATGGTGTTGCCATGCGGTCCCTTCGTCATAGCGCTGGCTCGAGACTTGATGTGCTCGAGATGGAGATGATCGACGAGCTCCCCGTCCTCAGAGACGACGACCGCCACGGCAGGTTCTCCCCTCTCCCCCACACAGCACACCATAACGCGGCAGTGACCGCTATCGCCGCGGTTGTTGACCCTCCCGGTTTCGAGAAGATGGCGCAGCTTCTGCGTCGCTTGGACCGCTACCGCATCCTCAGCAGCATCGAGCAGTTTTTGCCTCACGTGCTTGATGCCAAAACGGTGAAGGCGTGTTTGAATCATCCCCCAAACCAACAGCTTCCTCTCCCGCGCCCACAGCTTTCCTGCCTCGCTCCTCCCCTCCTCCGACTCGGCGTCGAAGAGGTGGTCGAGAAGGTCGTTCAGGAGGAAATCGAACTCGGGGAGCTGGAAGGGGGGGGGGGGGGGGGGAGAAGGAGGAGGAAGAATAGAAAAATGTTTGCGCCGTGCGTCCTTGTCGTCGTCGTCGTCGTCGTCGTATTGATGACATCTCATACAAACAAATCATTAACGCTGTCATCAAAGATCAATGACAACTCACATCGTTTTCGTCCTCAATCTCTTTCTTCTTCCCATCATCCGGAGGCACTCCCGATCCTTCAATCTCGATGTCCAGGTGAACAAATCCCTCCTTCACGGCGGCCTCGATCTGTACGAAATCAGTGCCCGAGAACCTGCCCGCTGGCTTCCGTCGCAAACGCTGAAATGCGTAGTATCTGGCAGGTACACAATGGATCGATCATCACCAACATCATGCATGCATGCATTGTCGATAATCAAGAATTGCTCATAGCGATGATGCTGATGCTGCTGGCAATGCTGATGACTATTGTGACTATTAACTACTGCTACTACTACTACTACTACTACTACTTGTGCATCCAATCGATCTCCCTGAGGCCCTTGAGTGTGGGTCTGGTAGATATGCGCGCACGTTCAAAGTAGCGCTCACTGACGTAGCGGCGCGTCTGGGGGTGGATGAAGAGCCGGAAACTGTGTGCATTGCATGGGAGGAAGGGGGGGGGGGGGGGGGTAAGGAGAAGGAAGAAAGAAAGAGAGAGAGAGAGTGTGTGTGAGGAGAAGGAGGAGGAGGAAAGAAGGAGGAAAGAAGATAGGGAATCAAAGAATTGAATGACACGCAACGAATGGCTTTAAATGTTGTGTTTAAAGGTTGAGGCTGTGGTACATGTACTATACTTCTCCCAATAAAACGTTGGCAGGAGGCACGTACCCAGCAACAATGCGAGCCCGTCTGAGCACCTCTTCAGGCGACTGGTATTTGGTAGTGATCCGCTCCTCCGCGACGTCAAGGGGACTTGTGGTATTGGAGGGAGGAATAAGGACCAGCAGCAGCACGCATCACGGCAGCAGCACAAGCAGCAAAGCAACTACATCGGTAATAATGATGATGATGGTGGTGGTGGTGGTGGTGGTGGTGGTAATGATGGTGCGGATGCTTTATATGCAACTAAGATAATGACGAATATGATGATGATGATGATGATGATGAAGATGATGATGATGACGATGAAGGTCATGGTATAGTGATCTTCCCCCGGAATAGTCGTGGCAAGTCAAAACTAGCATCATCATTATCATCATCATCGTCACCATCATCACCATTGTATCTCCATCATCAGCAGTCACATTTTCACAATGGCTTCCACCGCAAATAGCACCTTCTCTCTATGGGTTTCGGAGCGTGCTTCAGATACTGGTTTTGGAGGTTCTCCGCAAATAGCTTCGAATCCAGACACATCATCTTGCGACGAGAGGGATAGTTGAAAGGAAGGGGGGTGGGGGAGTCCGTAGGTGAGCACGCCGTTAAACATCACCGCACGTGGAGCAGATAAAAGAACAGGTACACAAGAAAAGAAAGCTCCCATTTGATAATCCATGCGGTGGGAAATAAAAGCGATGCTACGGCGACGTGCTAGAAGGCGTGTAGTGATTCAGATCTCGTCGTTTTCCTTGATTCACACATCGATGGTACATATACTTACCGCTATGACGTCGTCAAGGCCCTCATCCTTGATCATATGTTCAACTTGCAGACGCTTCGGTGCCTTCGTCGTCGAGCGCTTGCTAGTCGTGGAGAGAAACCTTGATGATGTTACACGTACATATAATGAAGCTGTAAGCACCCTCACCGTTGTACTCGTATTGAATATATGCTTTGAGAAAGAGAGATCAAGATTATATATAAAACCAAGCATTTGCAGATGATCCCAAATCGGGAAATGATACGTCGCGAAACACAGGGATGGTGGGGGATTGATGTTCTGCGGCACACACTCAGCATCTACAACACATTGTCACGGAGGAAACCGATGATGATCGGCACCTTCAGTACCGACGTATAAACTTTCTTCATTTTTTGAGTATCAATATCATCATCATCATCATCATCATCATCATCATCGGCGTCTTCTGTCTGTGTGCGTTGGGGTTCACTATCATCACTCACTGTGCAATGTCGTTGAGCTGGTAGGACTCCGAGGAAGTGCTGATAAGATCCAGTAGTTCCTTGTGGTCCCTAATTACGAAGAGACGGATTTCTCATTCCCACTCCTTTGTTCTTCCCCCTTCATCATCATCATCATCATCATCATCATCATCAGTGATGAAGAAATGCAACTCCTCAGCGGCATGAAGCAGCATGCAGCTTGGAGAGGCCTCAACTACCAACTACTATTACACTACTACTACTACTACTGCTACAACAACTACTACTACTACTATTACTACTCCTACCTTGAAATCGCTACTTTACTGAGAGCTCCCCTTCGTTGATACATGCGGTCCCATCGCTCATCCCACTATCACACAAAACAAAAATTGGATAAGGATTATTATGCGGGCATAAAATAATGGTCGCAGTTGATCAGGAGGGGGCGGGGGAGAGGGCTATGGTAGAGTGATGGTGATGGTGGGAATAATCTCACGAAGCAAGAAAGTACGCACACATACATTCATTCTTCAGAACGACGATGATGCACAATTGAGGTGGGAGAGGATATTATTTGTGGCCAAAAAATAGGGGGTGGGTGAGGTTGTAATCATCAATGGCCCTCTACCTACCTCATCTATTTTCCATAGAATATCTTCAATGAGCTCCATCTGCTCTTCGGCATCATCCTCCTGCATTTTCTCTTCTGGGTCCTGAGAAAAGAAGAAGAAGAAGAAGAAGAAGAAGAAGAAGAAGAAAAAGAAGAAGAATTTGCAATTAGCACAACAGCAACAACAGTAGTAGCAGCAGCAGCAATAACAACAACAACAATAAGAACACGTGGTGTGTCGAAATTATTGACGACAGCGTGCCCGATCTCGGCCTCGTAAGCCGTTTGATCGCGGTATACAACATGACGCAGAATATTGCAACAACATCATCGCATGCCTTTTTAAAATGAATAACGGCAATAATAGTAATAATAATGATGATGATGACAATAATAATGATAATACTAATAATAACAGTACCTCTTTGAGCGGCGAGCAGTACTCTCTGCGAGTGTTCAAAATGACCGGAACTTCCAATGATTCAACCTGACGAGCAAAGAAGAAAGGGGGGGGGGGGGGGGTCGGAGGGTTGAGTGAAAAGCGCATACATTTCATGAAAGGGCACTCTATTTTCTTTGTCTGCCCACGGAAGATACACACATCCTCGTATCTTAACGCTGCTGCTACTGTTACAACGGTGTTGGTCAAGTTCTAGCACATGCATTCAATCGAGTACTACCTTTATGAAGTTAAGCACTTTCACGACCGAGTTGTTTTTCAGGGTGTTGTTGAAGGCGTGCTCGTTGATCCACTTGGCCTCTTCCAGAAGGTCCTCATTCCCAGGGTTCTGGTGGCGATGGGAGGGGAGGGGAGGGGCGGGGGGAGGGACAATTATCATGATGGAAATGATAATGATGACGATTCAATCCATTAATAATTTATTGTGCTGAAAGCTGTGAGATGCGTCCTCATAACGAGCAGTCGAACAAACACTTTAACGTAGTAAATGTATTTCAAGCTCATTCATCAACAAACAAAAACGGGGAGCAAACGGGTGAATGAGCAACCAAAATTCAGCAGAGACTATTTGAATCAAATCTGATGAGAAACTCCGATTATACAGGTTAGCCAGTCTCTATCATCCCCATCATCTTCATCATCTATCTTCACCATCACGCACACACACACACACACACACACACACACGCACGCACACACACCTTGGTCGTTCCCCTCAGCTTACGGCGTATCTGTAGCCGCTCAGGGAGGTCAGCATTCTTTATCTCCTCATCGATCGCCGTCAGATAGTTAACATCGCGCATCGAGGGATCTACTAAGTCCTTTTTCCGCCTAGGGGGGGGAGGGGGGAATGACATATGTGAGAAGTACGATGATACGTTGATGATACCCAGCAGCAGCAGCAGCAGCAGTAGCGTAATGGTCTATCTACACACGTGTGTATCATAGCACTAATACTAAATGCACACACATTCTGTGCTTCTCCTCAGCGCCTTTGACTTCATCATCGGGATTGAAGCCTTGAAGGAAGGCCGCGGCGTCCTCCCCGAACACGTCCACAATGCGGCCCATATTCTCTCCGTCTTCTCCCAGCAGCTCTCCTTCAATGAAACCACCCATTCGTCCGGGTCCTATAAGGAAGAGGGGTAGGAGGAGGAGGAGGAGGAGGAGGAGGAGGAGGATTATTAGAAGGTTACGTATATCTTAGAAGCATGCTTTTCAGCATGTGTGTGTGTGTGTGTGTGTGTGTGTGTTTGTGTGTGTGTGCGCTGGGAGTATTGAGGACCACAATTTCAATTTATTAATTGATTCCTCATCCAAACACCGACAATGACTGCGACACATGAATAATACCGTCTACTTCTAACGGCTTGTGCAACATGCGCCATCGGCATTATTCTTGGTAATGCCGACCAAGAATTCTTGACACACCATCTTCTCAATTTGATTTCGAGATGCATTGCCTATGCGACCCACTACTACTAACTAGTAGCAGTAGTCCGTCACATATGCGTGCGTACATACGAATGTGTATGTGTTATCATCATCCCAGTGTCGGTCTTAGCGTAAGGCCGCTTGTGTAGTTGTTAGTAATAGTAGCAAAAGTGGCAATGGTAATAGCAGTACCTCCTGGTCATCGTCCTCGTAGTAGTCTTCCTGCGGCATTCGCTTCTCATCAGCGCGTCCCTCCTCTTTCATGTCAACGTCGTCCTCGTCGTCTAGGCCTCCTCCAAAGAGCTCCCTTTCAAGCTCGTCGGCGTTCTCCGCACCAAACCGATGTTTGCGCTTTCGGGCAGCGCGAAGCCTTTTCCCCTGCCTTTGTTCCCCGTCCCCGGAGTCATCGCTGTCATCGTCTATCTCGTGGTCGATGCCGACGTTTACCCTCTTTCCCGTATTCTCTTCAATCAGGTCAAGCTCATCCTGAGTCACCCTTTCTACGCGTCGTTTCTTGCCGCGAAACTTCAACTTCACATGCTGCTTCTCCTTACGGATAAAGTCACGATCATCACTGTTCTCTGCGTCCTCGTCATCCTCATCGGAGGAAACATTTTCACCGTCCTCAACCTGTTAGACCCCATCAGTGAGTGAGGAGCCACATAATCATTATTATTATTATTATTATTATTACTACTATTATTATTATTACTATTATTACTATTATTATTATTACTATTATAGCGAGCAGCTTGGGAGATAAATAAGTAGAGGAGCGTGGGTGACAAATTCATAATCATCATCATAGATTTTATTGTTATTATTTCATTCACATGCATGTTTTTGAAAAGGTCGCATGACGTCCAATACGCTACAGAGATTAATATCTGCAACATGATAGGAAGAAAAAACAACCTCAGCGTCCTCATCGATGAATTCGTCAATGCGACGCTTCTTCTTCCTCCTCTCTTTCTGCTCGTCGCCGTCGTCGTCGTTTTCTGCCTGATCAGCATCATCCTCTTCTTCCTCGACGTCCTCTTTGGGAGCGAAATTCTCATCATCCTCATCCTCATCATCATCGTCATCGTCATCACCATCTTTATTCTCATCGACGTTGCTGGACGGCTTGGGATTAGGTTTGATGGCTGCTTTCTCGTCGTCGTCGTCATCGTCGTCATCGTCATCGTCATCGTCGCTCTCATCATCACTTTCTTCACCATCTGATTTGTTATTTTTTATGTGTGTGTGTGTGTGTGTGTGTGTCAGTATCAAATATGATTATGTACATATGTACATATGTTTACACTTGCGGGGGGGGGGGGGGGGGTTGAGGGAGAAAGAGAAAGGTTGAAAAAAGAAAGGGAATAATCTAACTATTTTATGTCATAATAGTCAGGCGTCCCTCCTCCCAAGTAACCAGTGCCAAACAATTGATATTATTTTCAATGGGGAGAACAAACGTACGACTCCCAACAAAGTACTATAAAATGCTGCACACAAACAGAGGGGATACACCAGCTACATAATTTGCAGAGAATGGTGTTTGAAATTCCGCACAACCTATCGCAGCAGTTTGTGTTGGAGCGACACTGTCTCTATCCTCCTCCATTTCGTCACCAGAGCCGGCCTTATGTTTGGATTAAACACATAGTTTCGCTTCACTTATTGCACCACAACGTTACGCATGACCAAAAAAAGAAATGACATCGACGGTTTATTGATTCCCTTTGCTCTTATATGAATAACCACAACGCGGGTTTGATGAAGAAATCCTAACACTCTGGGGAACAAATGATGATGCTTTACAAATCAGCCAATATACCTGGTCTATGGCCTGCGTTGGCCCCACGCCCGCGTTCATATCATCATCAGAATCAGACATGACTACTCAGGGACTTGGGGGTTGGTTTTGCCGTATCCAACTGTTCACTAATGGCTAAGGGAGGGACGCGGGCGGAGAAGAGACCAGTTTATGCACAGCCCTCTTAGGGTGCGCCAGGACAGCTGTCAAATACAGGCTATTCTTTGCAAATTTTATCATTATTATCTTGTCGCAGCTTCAAATTCTCTCTCGACAGAACTGAAAAAGGAGCTTGGCTTTTGAAGCGCGCGACAGAAAATCAACCTGGATATATCACACAAGCATGAGGACGCATCATTGCGCTTCTTGCTTGCATCTACAGGCACCACATAAGTTTCATGAACATTTTTCTTCGATATATTATCGATAATTCGCGATAGGATTGAAAAGCTGTCATTTCAAGCAGGAAGTGTGTTGTGCTGTTGTTGCAAGACGGTGATGGCTTTGACTAGGAAAGCAGACACCTCACCTGCCCCGTCCCGCTAGCCTGCCTATGGCAATAACTATTAGTGGGCGGGGGTGCAAAGGGATCATTGTCGTCCCTAGGCTCTTGGTGCTTGGATTGATCTGCATTATTTTCCTAGGTCTGTTTGTCTTGTTTTCTGAATCTGTTAAAAGTGACGCCCTGTAGCCACATGCGCCTCTCAGAAGCTCACTTAACGACTCCCGGCCGGCGTTTGACCTTCCCTTCCATCCGTCTGTCCCTTGTGAGAGCGATTTATTCATTTTGAACAGAAACTGCACCTACGAAGGAGATCCGACAGCTCAAAAAGTCTAGATTTGATGTAGTAGCTGCTGCTGCGAACCTGCACCAATACGCATGCATATCATACTCATCCAAAACAACGAATCTGGGGGCTGGGAGGATTCCGATTCCATAACCTTGTCGTTGATGTGGGCGTCTGTATATTGGTCGTTTTGGGTTCTCACACCATTGTTCTACTCAAAGCACTGAGAAATGCCCTAAAAATATTATCTATCCTCCTCCTCCTCTTCTCCCCTTCAGCGTCGCGACAATGAAGCCGTAGGTGTAAGGGGACAAAATAGGAGAGCAGGATTCAGACCATCAAAGACAAAACGCGATTTTTCTTCTAGTTCTGGCCGAGGGCGTGGAAGGGGAACCTCCTCATCACGAGTCGAAGATGAAGTGGAGATCCTTCCTGAAAAGGTCCCGAAGACGTTTATATTCAGACGTGGCTCTTCCTCGAAACGACTGCAGCAGCTGGTCTATGATCTGAGGAACACGATGATGCCGTATACTGCTCAGAATCTTAAGGCATGAATAACTAATCCTGAAGGCGCTTTTCCCTCAAAAATTGGGAGGAAAGGAGCTCGTCTATGTCGTCTCGATTCTAATCCGTACCGTGGTGTGTTTTTGTTTGGATGGTGCAGGAAAGAAGGGCGAATAGGCTTCGCGACTTCCTTGCTATATCCACCCCGCTAGGAGTCACGCATTTCATGGTAATTCATTAAGACTGCTAGTCACTGCTCCATGGTGATGATAATGATGATGATGATGATGAACTAGGTGCTCACTGAGTCGGCGTCGGGTGGCTCGTTGAGAATTATCAAAACGCCAAAGGGACCAACCTTTACCTTTAAACTATTGAATTACCATCTTATCAAGGTAGTAGATATACGATGATCGGTGACTGATTGGGGATGATGGTGAAACAGAGGATGAGATATCTATTTTTTTTAAAAAAATAATTTATTATGTGTGTGTGTGTGTGTGTGTGTGTGTGTGTTCGTGTTTTTGCAAAAAAGTCATATTTCCCCTTACACACTCCTCTTTGTATCCAATAGTAAAAGTTGTACAATCATCATTTCGTGTATGAAGTCGATTGGTAAGTGGTCCTTCCCCCCCCACCCCCGACCCCCGCATGTTACACTCTGCTCGCCAGGAAGTAATCTCGAATCAACAGAGAAGGCCCGGGTGGAAGGTCGCCCTTACTCTTCCCGCGGTACCTCATTTTGACTCTCGAAAATAATCCCTTCATAGTATGCTGAGCCGTTTGCTTGGTCCGCTGCTGTGTATTAACTTCTCATTTCCCCCCCCCCGTCCTTCCTCCCTCTCTCCTAGATATTCGTCTGTCGACGGCTAAATGCGTCTCTGGCACACCACAAGCTCACATCAGCGTTGTTACAGGTGGTTCTTTTCGTTCCACAATTGCCGCTGATGATTGGTGGTTATCATGATGATGGTAGCGTAGTAGTAGTAGTAGTAGTAGTGGTAGTAGTAATGTGAAAGGATTTTAGTCTTATTTGCAGCAGTCGATAATTTTGGTGTATGTATCTATTTTGCTTGGAGTATAGGAATGTGAGCACAACTTTATCTCTCTATCTCTCTCTCTCTCTCTCTCTCTCTCTCTCTCTCTCTCTATAATATATATATATATATATATATATATATATATATGCCCCTCTTCCTCCCTTCGTCGCTCTCTTCCTGATGAAATCGTGTCGACATTAACTACTACTGCCACTACTAGTGCTGCAACCACTTACTCCCCATAACATTACCATCATCATCATCATCATCATCATCGCAACCATCCATCACAGGGTCTATTCGTGTCGGTGGATACGTCTACGGTGATACTTGCACGTGGTGGTGGGGAGGGAGGGGGGGGGGGGTTGCTATAAGAACGCGAAAAATAGAAAGAGAAGGGAGAGGAGGAGGAGGAGGAGGAGGAGGAGGAGGAGGAGGAGGAGGGAGGGGGAGGGGGGGGGCAGGTGGTTGCCG
>ADNK01000295.1:0-27044 GCA_000320545.1 Bigelowiella natans CCMP2755 | reverse complement strand
AATATGCTCTCTTCTCACATCTTGTTCAGAGAGTGAAAGCGACAGCACACACACACACACACACACACACACACCCATATATATATATATATATATATATATATATTATGTGTATAGAGGGGGGGGGAGAGCGAGACAATAATGGGTACCCTCTCGACTGCGGTTCTCGGCATCACAACGGCAGCGCTGCTGCAGCGCCCTCCCCCACCCCCTCCTCCTCCTCCTCTCCCACCGAACCCCCCTCCGCCCCCGTAGCCATCGTCATAGCGCGTCGCACGGCCGTATGGTTTGAAGAACTCCTCCAGGTCATCAACATGCTCCTGCCACCAGCCGTTGTCTCTGGGAAACCCCACTATGCGAATGGACGAGGTCCGAGGGCGCTCGTCGCCATTTGGTGCATCCTCGGCTTGACGACGCGCCCCTGTAGCAGCCATTTTTGCCTGCGGAATAGAAGGGGAAGGACAAGGGTGGGGGGGGGGAAGGGGGGAATATGTATGTTGTTGTCAGTCTTCAAATATGTGTGTTATTTCTCTTTTTCGAACGCAGTGTGACGTCGCCATCAGGCCAGTGCACCGCCTCAACCACCACCTTGGACGGCTTCATGAGGCCTGATTGATGCAGGCGCATAATGTCCTCAGGCTCTAACGGCTCGATTTTAGGCTGCCTCCTCAGCGCATCAACATAACTGTTTTGGGGGTCGAAGTAGTAGAATTAGTGACAGTTCCGAAGATCGCACTTGCAGAGTGTGAAATAATCTATATATATATATATATATATATATATATATATATATTCATATGCACGATGGCACCTGCGTACTTTGCATACGCGTGTTCGCCGATTGCTGTTGATGGTGGTTGGGCTCGTATCTTATCGACGAATGTAGGAGAAGGGAAATACACCACCATCTATGGATAGATCCACTGCTCTACTACCACCACCACACTGCTACTACTACTACTACTACTACTGCTACTACTCAGCAACCTGATAAGGCTTTCGTCCTCCCCAGACGCGATCAAAGCGTCACGACTCTGCGCCGCCTGGTTGCAGAGGAGGGGTGATTAGGGTAGGTAGGAGGGGGCAGATAACGGCCATGATAAATCTATGGTGCTACTTCATCTTAAGCATGTGCTCACGATCTTGCTCCTGCTACTTGGATATGGATATGGATATGGATATGGATATACGACTACTACTACTACTACTACTACTACTACTACTGCTATTGCTGCTGCGTCTACTGCTACCGTGAGGGAGAGAGGCCTGGGTTCCTTCGGCTGACCTCGGTCCTCCTTTGCAGAAGAACGACAAGAAGAAAGAAATCAGGGAGAAGGGGGAGGAGGAAGAGACCCCTCTCACTCTCTATCATGCTGTGATACTTATTCGGTCAATTCGATGACTAATAGTCGCAGAGGGGTTGAATTCGATGATATCAACAAGCATCCACCACAGCACACAAAAACACACACACACACACACACACACACACACATACATACACATACATATAAATGCTCTCACTAGGCAGCATACGCTGAGCTCTTACCCCATCTTCCTCCATCGGCCTTTCTACCACTTCTTTGTCTCCTCCCCCTCCTGAACCACCGTCCATGGTCTCCCCAGTGGAGTGCAGGGGAAGGGGGGGGGAGAGAAAGCCGGGCTGGAACGCTGACTCGTCTGGCATCTTTTTGTAATAATCTATGAACTGCTGGGCTGTTGCGGCTTTTAGCAACGCTTGGGCCTCTGGTATATACCGAACAGATATCATCATCATCATCAGCAGCAGCAGCAGCAGCAGCAGCAGCAGCAGAGAAAGGCCAGTTCAGAAGAAGAAGACAACGGAATTTTTGTTATTTACATGTTAATAATACTTAATAAAAATTGAATATTTTCATGAAGAATGTCTCCGACCGTTCCTTCTCTCTCTCATCTCAGTAGTAGCAGTAGTAGTAGTTGCTTTTGTTGTAGAAGGACTAGTGAAGGTACCTTTGGAGGAGCCATCAGGCTCGATTCCAAGCGCGGAACGAGCCTTCTGCACTTCGTCCATCGCCTTTTTCAACCGTTGCAATTCTGCAAATCTTAGGGCATCCTCGTCTACCACTTCCTCATTCTTCCCCTCTTCCTTCTCCATCTGAGGAGGAGGGATTGCGGCCGCTGGCGGTGGATGATACGAGCGCTGCTGTTGGTTTCTCTTATCCTGGTCCTCTATCTTCCCTCTATTTCCTTCCTGGGCTTGTTGAGCCAACTGCTTTGACGAAGAAGAGGATCCTCCCTTTACTCCGTGCTTTTGTTGTCGTTGTTGCTGCTGCTGCTGCTGCTGCTGCGTTTTGCGTCCAGGAGCGGCTGTTGTTCGTAGAGCCTCAGACGAGACGTCATAAAGCATGCGGTCCCCCATGTACCTAATAATAACCGTATAAGTAGAGAGTAACAAATGGATATACAGATAAGCAATGTTGAAGTAATAGCAGCAGCAGCAGCAGCAGCAGCAGCAGCAGTATCAGTATCAGTAGTAGTAGTAGTAGCCTTGTCACCACCACCTCTTCGATTCGTGAATGGCAAACTCCTGAGAAAGCTCCATCCTGTTTTGCACCGACACTATGGCGATTCCAATTCCAGCGATGAACCGTTTTATTCTAACAATAGCAGTTGTAGTAGTAGTCGACAACGACGACAACGAATACAAGGGGGGGAGGGAATGGATAAGCAGTTGCTTGGACTGACTGATTGAGCCCTTACCCCCCCCCCCCCCTCTCCTTTTTATTATCATCGTCATCCTGCTATTTTGGGTAGCAGTGATGGTTCATCGTCGTCGTTTGAGTAATAACAGTACGAGTACAAGAATATCATCACTCAGTGTACTTGAAAGATGACTGGGGGTGCACGACCCTCCTCATCAAAGCGCTGAAGAGAAAGAAGGAGAAGAAGAAGAAGAAGAAGAATTCCATCACACCAAAACTCAAACAAATGGTATGCTTAACCCATCCTCAACATGCTGCATAATACACACATGCACATGCACACGCACAAGCACACGCGCGCACACAACTCGAGGGCAGGGGCTCAGGGAGAGGGAAGGGGGACTGACCTGTTAAACAGCACATCTACTACCTTTCCCCTTTGCATTCAGATGAGAGAGATTGGAGAAAATACACACACACACACACACACACACACACACACACATAGATATAGAGAGAGATTATTGCCGATCTACATTACATGATGTTGGTGGAAGCACACAACTTTAGATAGCAAAACAAGCATGCCAGTGATAGTTGCGTCGGCGGAACGTAACACCCACCTTTTCTGGCTTCCTTTGTGGATATAATCTCTCGGCTCCGAGGCGGTGAGAGGAAATTTGCCTGATAGCCATGTGATTGCCAACAGGCCAAGAGATAGTAACTCAATATAAGATATCACGCACAACTATCATCAACAGACAAACTTTGATAATGGACCAAGCGGTATAAGGAAATTCAAACGTTTTTCATCGGCGATACTCCCCATTTCTTCTTGCATATATTCAGATATTTAATTTTCGCAGCGCAGCCCCTCTTCTTCTCACCTCCAAGTGTTTCTGGTGACAGCTCCTGGACAATATGCACGAAGAAGGAGCGCAGGGGAAAAGAGAATCAGATGGGAAATGTGATGCTTTGTAGACCATGCAACAATAGCGGTGAGAAAACGTCAAGAGACGAAAACTGCCCTTTAAAGTTATCTTTCCCCAACAATTTCTCTCTTTCACACGGCCTCTAGCTACGATTTTCTCCTCCTTTTCTTCTTTCTCCAATCGTCTCCGTAGCAACCAACCTCCTCATCAGCAAGATCCTCCAACTGATCAAGAGAAGCAAGTCCCAAAGGCACCCCCTTTGCTCCGCACAGATTTATCCATACGGGAGTGCCCGACGGGGCCAGATGCGTTGACACGACGAATCTGATAGCAAATATAATTACCGACTGAGCCATCAATAAATAACCCATAGCTAGGGACGATCAAAATCGGGGGGAAGAGGGAGGGGGGAGGGGGAAGAGGGTTCGTGTACCCTGGGTCAGGGAGTATAGTATCCCCGGTGAAATTCGCTCCTAGAGAGAGATGAAGAAAGTCAAAATAATGTGTTGGCACGTTAGCCGTACGTCATATCCTCACCTCGACGCTTCTTCTCTCGCTCCACCTCCCTCATGGCGGTATCCTGGGTTGGTGCGTATTTGATTATTGCGTATAATACATAACGCGACGGTGATGATTCATCGTGCAATGCGCATTAACTTATATTAACACCCTTTCATTACACAAACGTACACACACACACACACACGCGCTAAAAAAAGAGGGTGGGGAGATGATCATATGATAATATATATATATATATATATATATATATATATATATATATATATATATATATATATATATATATGCACACACAAACAGCGAGTAAGCGAGAGAGAGAGAGAGAGAGAGAGAGAGAGAGAGGGAGGGAGGAAGAGAAAGAGAGGGAGAGAAAGAGAGTAGAATTCATTAATTTTTTGGAGTAAGTCTTCGTTGATTTATGACCGCAGCTCTATCGACATCGACACCTGATGAATGTGAGCAATGCAGCACCATGATGTTAATTCGAACTGATCCACGAATGATGATGCAGGAATGCGTGCAGACTCGATGCCAGAAAGATGACATCTTTACAATATACGGCCGTTAGTACGTTAGTGTGTTGTGTCTATCATCTACCGAGCCCTGTCGCTTGCTTCACCAACTTCGTAAGTCTCCCATAGAGCTCCACGCCCTGGAAGAGTTGATGAATGAATTCAAGTATTTGGTTTTGTCATGGATTTTCGACGGGAATACTTAGATCCATCCTTTCTTATTCGGCTGACCTCGTCAAGTTCTTTGGGCAGCTGAGTCTGCGATGTGTTGCGAGCTCCATGCTGCCCCCCGCAACATGAGATGCATTCATAGGAGCGACGGTGACGGCGAAGTTGTAATCCAGATGAATGCTGTGCGGAAGCTAGTGATGGATAAGGATAAGGCTTGATTAACGCAAAAACGACAAAAAGGAGGCAGCGTGGGATGGGTGGCCACGCCTTGGTCCACCCTCCCTTGCTCATGGGATGATGATGCTCCCTCTAGGTAGCGTTGGGGTTTGAGGCGTTCATTGAGAATTCGATTCCAAACAAGCATTCATTCAAAAATGCAGGCCAATTACGCAATAAAACATCTCATTGCCTTGTCGCAAGGTCAAATCACCATCATGTATTAGCTCTCTGAAGGTCCAAAAAAGAATCTGTAGGAGGCTTGCCAACACGAGTCTGTCTTGTGGACACCACTCGTGTCATGGAACACTTTGGAGATGCGGGTGTTCAACAAAGTTTCTTTCTTTCTTTCTTTCTCAATTTCGGCCCTGAACAGCATTCTTCTTTTTCGTTTTTCTTCTTTTTCGTCGTTCATCATCATTGTTCATTGTTCATTGTTCATTGTTCGTCCAATTGCGCTGCTCCACGCAGCCAAAATGCCAAATTTTCAACTCCTTTCAGTCCTCACTGAAGCTTGTTCGAGGCACTTCGTTTCACACTTTGCAAGTGTCTTGCCACGTTTTCAAAGTGCAGTTCTTCATCGCGTTTGTTTGTTTGTTTGTTTCGTCCCATTCCACAGTGGCCTGCGTTGACCACGCTCTTTCTTTCCCGAGGAGGAAGCGGATGACAATTGGCGGACGAGTCAGCACGTTTGCCAAACACGGTCTTCCACTGGCGTTGCGATGCTCACAAGGACACACCCCTTGTTGTGTGCTCGCGTGCATCAACGATCAGCACTAGCAGACGTGCCACCAGACACTGACTTGGCTAGATGAGCTAGCTAGCTGGCTAGCTAGCTAGTGATGAACGGTGCTCGTCGCTGTCACGCAGTCTGCAAGTTGCAAAGTCACGAGCACCAGCTAGACCAGAGTGTTGATTGACGCCAAGCAAACAAGGTTCAAACATTCAAGTCAATGCCAGCGCGCATGCTGGAGATCAGAAGAAGTGTGCGTATATGCGAACTGGCGAGTGGCTACCAAATGATGCGCACGTCACGAATGATGAATGGGTGCATGCCAGCATGCATGGGTCAAGCAATTGTGTGCAACTGAACGGACAACACACGTTTTTCTCTCTGTGCCTACTAGACACAATGCAACTGCCTAGCTGCGCATGCTGGCATGGCAGATGAATCGGATCTGCCTGTTCCATCATTCTGGTTCAATCTGGCATTCTTGCATTGCCAGTCATTTCGACGGATGTCACCACTTGCAGCTAAAAGTGATCAACATTTCCTGTGCATGACGCTTGCTAGCTTGTATACTTGCCCACACGATGAATTCATTTGAACTAAAAAACACGAATCAGGCGGAGGTTCTCTTCTTCTCAAGGTCGCAGTGCATCAATCACATACTAGCATACCACGAGCATGTCAATGACTGCTAGACTGCTCGATGATGACCACATTGACTGCATCCCCGCTGCACAGCTGTGTTCGTCGTGCGTGCAAACAACCATGCATGGGCATCAGATGATGCATGAAAATGTTTCATTTTTTGAGAGACATTGCGTGGACTATATTGTTGTAGCAGCGTGTGTTTAGATCGGTTAGATTTAATTTCTGCAGCCCTCTCATTCATGAATGGTCTCATTTTGTTTTCCTCATCGCTTGCCATCAGGACTAAGAGGTTCTTCTGAAAACCACATGAAGGAATGCAACAGATTTTGAGAAAACCGAAATAATCACGAGCATATTTCTGGTTTCGAATATAATTGAGATATTTAAAATTTATTTCTCCACTCATTCGGACCACCATCATATCCTCTCCTCTCCATAATCCGTGTTTACAAAACTTTGAATATGTGATTTGCCGTTGAAGCCGATGAACGCAAAATTTTAGAAAACATCGGATATGATATTTTCTTGTTGTTTTGCGTCGATCAACATATCTTTTCTCATCATCGGGAAAAAATGCAGAAATGTTGGGGTTTTACGCCTATACCATGGGAATAACCTAACCTTCATCGTCGGCACTAACAGGTTCGTAACCACCCCCCTTCGGAAATTGCACATCCTCCTGAGGAACATTTGTCATGTGGAAGTAATTGCAGGTGATGAGATGGTATGGTTATCATGACAATGAAGTTCAAACATTTCTTTCCTTATGCAAAGGCAAACACATGATCCCAGCCACTCCGCGCGAGCACACATGCACACATGCAGGCCAAACACTATTGATGGTTCTTCCACATCATAAGCATAATATATATATATATATATATATATATATATATATATATATATATATATATGCATCGTATTCGTGGTTCGCATAGTTTTGAAACTTGGAAGTTTTTGCAGCACTAGCGAGCAGTGTTAAAATTTTGCCACCTGGTTTGCATGATCGTCTTGGCGCTTCACCTTACGAAATAGCACCCAGATTCGGAAGATCATAAAGAGATACCTAAGCGAGCAATAACAGTAAGTATCCATTAGACACTGACACCACAGGTGCTCCATGTGGCTTCCTAGTATGAGTGGATGCTAGCCAGTTGTTTAAAAAAACAACACAAGGAGGAAACAGTAGAGAAACAACTTTTCCCTCAGAAATAGGTATTTTCCACTAAAAAAGATGAGGTTGCTATACTACATTTACAACTGCTACCGCAATGTCAGGAAAGCTATATCAAGATGTGACAGTTCCGAGTCATAAACTCCAGTCTAAAGGCGATATTTTTAATGTAACATTAAATTGATATTGAGAACTATGATAACGTTATGTGGCGCTTGTTTATGATTATTGTTATCATGTCTTGTCGTGGTACCGATTCACGACGAGCCAGGAGCGCCAGGAATAGTGACACGCACGTAATCGTCACCGAGAGGTCTAAAACGTTGAGGCGATCGTGCACGTATGTCTCCCAACCTGATAGTGTCGTCACGATCGCATCACTATCATTCAAGGAACTGGGTAGCAGAAGAATTTTGTGCACCCTTCACGTGCCATCATCACTACTCTGACCTTGGGAGTAAATATCAAGCACGACGTCCCCCACGAGGATGCCGTTGATAATCCCCTCGCACGTGAGTGGGAACCAGTGCTTTGAGTCTTAAAGATAAAACAGCAATGTTGATGATGATTACTATTGTAGCATCACGAATTCACCTGCTCCGGACAGCTCCCATACCATTATTATGAAGCACAAGACCGACAATATTATTGAGAGAATGAGATACACTCTCGAGTATTTTATGTGTTTCCAAGTTCTCTGAGAGAATAAACACGTTGGTGACACGAGATCATTCCAACACAGCTGTTACAAATCGATACGTACCGCAGTATATTGTCGGCTACATGTCCGCATGTGATGATGATCCTCAAAATCATTATCTCTATCGTCCATCCTGTAAGGCCATATGAGGAGAGGAAAATGAACGAGTCGATTCAGAGTCCACATGAATAACTCGATATCCCGCCAAGGTTTTCTTCAATTTAGGCTAATTTTTTAAACTGATATGAGGCTGGACGAGCCTTGTATCAGTTGTATCAGTTTCATGTCGAAAAGCAGCCCCCCCAACCTACTCCTCACCCACTCGTTCCCATCCGTACGTTGTGAAGGTTTGATTTTCGAATCCAGGGTTAAAGACGATTTTTTCAGCACAAGGCTCTGAATATCAATGTCGCAACGTGTTAAACCCCAGTAAATATATCATCTCGATTAGGTCGAATCGATTGATCGGACATCATCGACATACGACAACGTGATCGATTGTAAACCAGATAGAGAACCGCATGAGAGTGATCAAATCTTAAAACGTGAGTTTCAAGACGATTTTGCATGTTTTCGGCAAGTTTTGTCTTTGTATTCCCTCTCTGCGACATCCCATATTTTTATGCCCAGAAATACCAAGAGCATGATGGTATTGCCGGTCAAAATCGTTATCACGGAGAAGTCGTATGTACATGACTCTCCTACGTACATAAATGTGCACACCTGCGTCGGTCAGGGACGGTACAAAAAATGGCCCAATTTAGTTTGTGTTAAATCATTGGAGAAAACTCCACAATTTCTCGATGCGACAAGTATATTATGTTGTCGTAGTCACATATTATTATCGTTGGCATCGGCATTCGTAACCCAGGAGCATGGAGTCTGGCAGCTCCTCTGGAGGGGCACGCGGAAACTCTGCAGCCAATCTTATCTGTCCCGTCATTGTCCCTTCGATGCCGTCAATCTCCAATTTACGCTTTGTTCTCCCCATGGGATCTGTTTTAAAGAAAGCATATGCCCAGGCCGAGGGAACGCGGGATAAGATTGTCATCCCGAAGTACTATCTTGTCGAACTGTGTCATTGCTTCCCGGGAAGATTCTTCTAAATCAAAACAATCCTTAGGCGCGAACCGAATTGGTGGATGATGAGCCCCTTGTAAGTATACGTTTTCTTCCTAACGCGGAAGTGTTTCAATAAAGAATTGCCGGGAAATGTCGTAAAGCAGCAATTTGAAACAAATGTTAGGATGTGGGCTCCTATGTTTCCCTTATCAAGGATAGCGCTACAAAATTACCCTGAAACGAGGAATAGAGTCTTCTACAGTGTAATATTGCTCATTGTAATCGAATAGCACATTAAACATTGCCTTGAATGATTTTTTGGTTAACTTTATTCGTTTTAATTCATTAGATTATCGTAGCTGCAAACCTTCATGCTGTCGGAATCTTCTTCGGCTCTGGCGGATCATTTGGATACAACTAAGAACGTTTCTAATTTAGCTGCATATTTCATCTCATTATTCGTTAATAGTTGTTTTAAGGCACCTTTTTACGTGCGATGCGATCAGCGTTGCCGGTTGTGTACATAAGCAAAGCGCGCACCTACTGATGGACACATGCGTCTATAATAAGCTAAGATGGTAATATAAAAGACATGCATCGTATACTACATACGACATTCGCTGGCTGTATGTTCGTGTGTATGATTCATCACAGTAGGCTAGTAGGCAAGCAGTCTTTATACGTCGGGTACGCACTGCTAGTGTCCATCATTTGCATTTGCGCTAGCTACGCTAGTACGCTAGTAAAGCAAAGATTCATCCTAAATATAAAGTACCTCACCCGGCCCATGGCAGCATGTAAAAAAAGGTTTGTCTCGGTTGTGATACGCCAATGCAGTTGTGGACTGTCACTGCATGCATGCATTAAGCAATGTCAGTAATACTGGATTTGATTTATTCTCGCTACTAGGGGTAAACCGCCCTAGAGCATGAGAGCATGAGGCTAAACGGTGAGACAAAACAAGCAGCAGCTAGAGCTAGGATCACAACATGAGAAAGCAGGCGCTGCTTACAATCACATGATGTGCGCATATATGATTCTTATCAGCCATGGCAACCTATATAGAGTATAAGAGACACCCACCGACCTGAAGTCAAAACAAATTTCACCCTGCAACGTACATGTCGGCATACACACGTAATATACATGTATTGCATTGCTTCATTTAAAGCCATATATCGATCATGGAAGGCGGTAGCGTGCTTGTAAACTTTCTTAGATAAACATGCCCATATTGCGCGTATGCACAGGTGAGATGATCAGCCTTCAAGTAGCGCCTTGGCCATAGCCACTAACTCGTTATTTGTCGGCAGATCTTTGAGCTTGGAACCCCTGTCTTGCCCTAAGGCTTGCCATTCAGGGAAACTGAGACTGTCCTTTTCGAAGATATCTTGCTCAAAAGAGGCGTCCGGGGCGTAGAACGTGTTGTTCCATGTATGGTAAATCTGGTCCGCAAGGTCCGACGTGTTCGACAAGAACCAGCTGTATGCGATGCCGTCCTGGCTCAGCAGTGGTTGTCGTGGTAGTACCTGATGGGTAGAAGCGCCGTGTCGTTAGGAATATGAGAACGATATTGTAAAATATTACCCCCCCCCCCCCGCTAACCCCCCCCCCGTTCTCGCTACTGTTTTTCTATTCAATATCGTTTTGAAGCGGTGACTATGATAATATAAGTTTATATTACTGCTCTGCAAATCCGCGGCCAACGTGCAGCAAGTTGTTGTCTTCGCTCTGGCAGCGGCGGTCACCGTAGGAGCGGGAGTCAATGCCTGGGAATGCGATTAGGTTATGATGCGTGATCTTATGGTTGCCCTGGAAGTTTTTACACCCGCCAAAGACCAAGAAGTTGAACGAATCGTTGTAGAACTGGCTGCCATCGTCGTGGTCAATAGACCATATCCCGTTGTAGCCGTTGATGAAGAAATTTCGCTCGATGCGCGAGTAGGCTTTGATGATGCTGGCACCGCCGTGCCCCCACTTATCCTGAGCGCTGAAGCCGTCGTCCACTCCATTGAAGGTGAGGAACACCTGGTGATCCCACGAATTGTATGGCCCGTGGTCGGCCGACTCGCGCACCATATTAAACACCAGATTGCGGGCCACAAGATCGTTGCCTGTGTGAATAACAACAAATGACGGGTGCGAGTTGAGGGATAGTGTCAAAACGATGCAGAAGATGCGGTGGGGAAGAGGATAATGACAAGAATATAGGCGTGGTTGGCGGTGATAAGCAACAACGACGAGGCGGAGCAGAGTGGTAAACATCAAACCTCCGAAGCCGTCATTCTGGTTGATGCCGGCACGCGGTCCATTATAGCAGACGTTATCGGTGATTGTCGAGTTGGCCGAGAGAATGGCGCACACACAGCTGGTTTGCTTCCCAAAGATACCGACCTCGTGGATGTGGTTGAATCTCACGGTGTTACGATTTGGATAGGTGGGACGCGTCCCGTCAAATGCCTGCGCCGTGCCCCAAAGCAAGATTCCAGACTCGCCTAGCAATATGATGATTGATGATGATAATTACGATGATGAACATTGATCGTGGCAACGAAAGCGACCACAACACCGACAACGAAACGAGTGTAGTTACGTCTACACTATTGCTCTTCTGCTATTACCACTACTACTACTGCTGCTGCTACTACTACCACCACTACTACTATTACTATCAGATACCAACCAGGCCTGAGTATCTCGTTCTGCTCGATGAGCGAGTCAACAACATGGCCGGTCAGAAGGATGGCGTTCCCCCCTGTCTCGTTGAAAACACACTGGGACACGCTCAGCCGCGTCACATTCTCTGCCTCGAAGCATCCACCTCTGTGCACATTCCAGCCTCCGGAAGGTTCTTGGTGGATCTCCATGAATGTCGTCCGCGTCTCTGTGAACGCCAGCCCTTCAAATCGAACATCGTTTGCATCCTTTACCTTTAAGGAGGGAGGGAGGGAGAGAGAGAGAGAGAGAGAGAGAGAGAGAGAGGGAGAGAGAGAGAGGGGGGGGAGGGAGATAAATTGGAAGATCAAAACCATTCACCGCCGCTCCTCTTGCTCCTCTGGCTACGGTTGCCACTTAGAGATACCCCGATTCCCGGCCCCCCTCTCTCCCATCTCCACAAGATCTCATGGTTGGCATCGTTGCACTACCGAAACAAGGGTGTCCAGCACGGCCACGGCAACGTCGCTGTATTGCATGGCAGAGAGGAAAGGAGTCGGAGAAGGAGATGATGATGATGATGATGATGATGATGATGATGCTGAGGAAGCAGTTATATTCGGAAATAGGAACATGCGGCCGGAGCTTTCCTCGAAGAACCATTCTCCTGGAGCATCCAACTCCTCCAGCAGATTCTCGATGTAGAACGCGTTTCCCTCAATGGTGTGTGGACGATTTTGGTACCCACCGTAACCCAGAGAGATCGACACATTCGCATCCTCAGTGATGCTGTAGTTGGTCATGCGGTATTGTACGCTGCCCCACAAGTCTGTGTGCATCATGTGGACGACCCCAGTCCCTGGATTCTGTTGTTCAAGCAGGGGGGGGGGGCAGCAGTCGGTGGGAACCAAGGATCGTAAAAGATATTTATACATACAGTAAGTATGTATGTATGTGTGTGTGTATTCGATCTTTAACTAAACTTCAAACAACTACAATCGGAAACATACCTTCCATCGCTTAAATGCGTTTTTTGCGCCCGCATCGAAGGAGCTGGGTCCCATGAGGCTCTCCAGATAGTTGGTGTAGTAGGAGTTGTTCCCCCAGCCCAGACCCCTTAGCGGTTTATTGTAGACCGGGTGGCCTTCGGGGGGGGCGAAGATGTCGTAACTGAAACGCCCCCAGAGGTCGCACTGCTCGCACCCGAACGTCGTCGAATTGGCACGGGAAGGGCCGATCGGACCGACTTTCATGACTACACGGCTAGGAGGCATGAACCCACTTCCCTGTTTCCCAGCCCTAAGCCACCCTGAACACCCTTCTCCAGGAAACTGTGCCTTGGCGAAACACTGTCCGGAGAGATCATGAGGATCTCCGTTCGGATACCGCGCGCGCACCTGCCGGCTGCCATTCACGTACAGAGCGTTCCAAGTCTCCGGGGGTCGCCCGTAGTTGAAGGAAGGCGCTGGCGGTGCGGGGGGGGGGGCACCATCGCAGGTGCAGGAGATAAACTGGGGCGAGTAGGTAGCTGTGTATCCAGTTGCAGATTTCAGCCAGCATGTGCCACCAAGACCGCTGGCAAGTGTCCACGCTGCGCAACCCTCAAGCTGACTGCATTGAGAGCAGCAGTCTTCCGGCGACTCGGCCGATACCGTTGCAATATCGCCTCCCATATATGCGACATTATACTGGAAGAACGAGGCCTTGCTGCCACTGCTACCACTGCTACCGTCGCATTTGCAGGGGCTGCCACCGTTTTCACGGCTGTGAAATGGATAGTCGCTGCTTCCTATCACATCGCTGTCGTTCATACTTGGGGGAGGAGGAGATCCATTGTCAAGTCTTGGGATCTTGGCGACTAGGATATTGCCTTTATAAACCTCCCAGTCTAGGCCTGTAAGTAACATGCCTCCAGAGAGAGTAGCTTTTTCCTCTTTGTAAGCTCTCCAGGTTACCTATGTGTAGTATATGGCGAAAATGGTTGAACGACGACGAGGATGACGAAGACGATGATATTAATGATAATAGGTTTCAGCGAGTAAAATATCAGTGGGGAGCATGAACTCTTCCACAGAAGAAAAATGCATCCTCACCTGGCTGTGCGCCTCGCCATGGAGCTGGAGCGTTTTTGTTAAGCGATAAGTCCCCTCGCGGAGATACACGACTGCTGGACGACGCGCTGAGTTGCGCTCGAGCTCCTCTTTTGCTCTATCCAAGTGTTGAAAAGGGGCGTCGAAGCTTCCTGGATTATTGTCATGCCCAGTTTTCGCGCAGACAAAGATCTCAAATTTACTACCGCGTGCGGACGATCCTCTTGGCTCCTATTCACATTGAAGGAAGGTGGGAAGTATAGCATGGGTAATGAATTTCAGTGCAATGTTTCATGATGCACATGTTTAATCGCTCCCAAATTTTGCACAGGGTATGTTGACAAGGTGAATAGATTGTCTCAGCAGAGTTGCAAACCTCGTCACGGATGTCTCGTCCGGTCTTGAGCGCTATCCCGTTCCCGCGCTTCTGCTCTGCAGACAAATGACTCGTACAGTTGTCGAGGCGCAAAGCCCTGTGAAGTGGCTGCGCGGCAGAGGGGATTTTCTGAAAAGCAAGAGGAAATCAATCCATATGGCTGTCGGGGGATGGCTAAGACTTAAATGCTACGCGCTCGCGCCTCACCTGAACACCATATTCGAACGCTAGTTGGTTGATGTCGCACTCAATCTGCCAGAGGTTTTCGGGTGCTGGGCCACCGTCCACCACCGCCGCAAGAAGCGACGCCAGCAGGAGTGTCCCACAAAGCATTGACGAGTCCTCTGGGAGAGGCAGGAAGGCTGGTTTCTTTTATTTTAGACCTCGAGGGGTACTCAGAATGTATGCCACTTACATGATGCGACAACAGTTTATTATTTGTCGTTATATTTATCTCCCCTGCAGTCTGAAATGATCATCCTTGTTTTTCCAGGATGTTTCTTCCTTGCGACATCATTGAAAGTTCTATTACGTCTACGGTACACATTTGTGAAGGTGTACCCTTCCCCTTCCTCCCTTCCTCAATGACATGTCGCCTCAAAAAATATATAAGTTGACTCGCAGCTATTTATTAGTATGCGACATCATAGTGTAGATGTCGTTAACAAAATATTTCAGTGTAGGGAAGAATTCTGGTGCAAGTTTTTGAGATAGGAAAGTTAATGGGATTGGCACATGGTTGGGATAGATGGTCCTAATATTGTCCATTTATCTCGGAATAGTGACTATTTAAGACAATAACGTAGCAGATTCTCGGAAAATACCTTTACATCAAACTCTAATTTAGATCTGAAAATTGAAGATGGTGTCCCCTTCGCTCGCTCTCGTCTTCCTCCTCTTTGGTGGGCCCACCTCCCACGCTGCGCTACAAAGGCTCAAGCTTAACAAACTCGATAAAACTGCACGCCAAGAGCTCAGGACAAACCGCAACCTGAGAACGTGGGAAGACTTGATATTTTTGCATTTTTCGTTTTTGCGGTCGCTCTGCCCAGAAGAATTTTATTTCTTCATGTTGTGCCATCCTTGATGAGAGTGGTTTATTGTTATGCGATCAGTCTCGCTAAGGACTGGGCTGAGCACTCTAGTCATGAACACGAAGCGCTGAAGGGATCACACTCTGTGACTGTCCACAATTTCATGGACGCACAGTATTTCGTGGAAATCGGCGTAGGAAACCCCCCCCAGAAGTTCAACGTAAATAAACAGATTAAGAATAAGAAGGGGAGAGAGAACATCATTTTTAAATTAGATTTCCTTATTCATGTCAAATTCTTCAACATATTTATTTTTCTTTTCTGTAAAGGTTGTTCCTGACACCGGATCTTCCAACCTCTGGATTCCCAGCAAGAGCTGCCCACTCACCCAGCTTCCGTGCGACCTCCATTCCAAGTACGACTCCAGCAAATCTTCTAGCTTCTCCAAGAACGGAACAGTATTCTCCATCCAATACGGAAGCGGGGCGTGCTCTGGTTTCATCAGTCAAGATTCAGTTACCCTTGGCGACATCACGGTCGAGAACCAGCTTTTCGCTGAGGTCACCAAGGAGCCTGGCGTTGCCTTCATTGCTGCAAAATTCGACGGAATTATGGGTCTAGCCTTTGATACGATCGCCGTGACCCACGCTCCTCCTGTCTTCTACAATATCATGGACCAGGTGATCTCACACATAACCCATAGCAGTGTTTTTCATGATTCGGTCAGTACGTGCTTAAATCCTTTATCGTCGTTGCTTTTTTAGGGGAAGGTAGACGAGCCAGTGTTTGCTTTTTACCTCAACCGCAAGGCTGGAGGAGATGGCGAGCTCATCATTGGGGGAACAGACCCAGCCCACTACACTGGGGACTTCACCTAGTATGTAGTCTATCATATCAGTTATATTTTTCATAATCAGTGGGAAGGATAGTAAATGGCATTTCCTTTCTTTTCCCTTTTTCCTGGAGTAGTTAGCTTAGAGTAGACGATGCACAGAAATACTTTATCTGTTTTTACTGATATCTACTGCTGTATTCCGTGTTGATTTGAAACAGCGTGCCGCTGACCAATAAGACTTACTGGGAATTTACGATGGACTCTCTCTCGATCGGCAGCGATGCGTACTGCAGCGGTGGATGCCATGCTATTGCGGACAGTGGTACCTCACTCCTCGCTGGTCCTTCTGACGTGGTTAAGGAACTCAACAAGAAGATTGGCGCTGTTGGTGTCTTCGAGGGCCAGTGCGATCAGGCTATCGATCAAGCAGGCGACAAGATCATCGATCAGGTTTTGAATAAGATCGACGCCAAGACTATCTGCACTGGTATCGGACTCTGCAAGAACACAGTCGAATGCCTTGGCTGCGAGGGGCTTGTAAATATCGTCAAGTCTGAGGCTTCCAAGAACTCCTCGCGCGAGAAGGTCCTGGACGAAATGAAGAAGGTCTGCAAGCTCCTCCCCTCTCCCAACGGCGAAGCTACTGTCGACTGCTCAAAGCTGAGCAGCATGCCGAACGTTGACATCGTACTCGCAGGCAAAACCTTCACTCTAACCCCTGAACAGTACGTCCTTGAGGTTGGTACTGCAGGCGAGCAGGAGTGCATTAGCGGTTTCATCGGTCTGGATGTCCCACCCCCTAACGGCCCTCTCTGGATTCTTGGTGATGTGTTCATGGGAGCGTACTACACCGTCTTTGACTACGGAAACTCCCGCGTTGGATTTGCTGAGGCTGCTTAAGCAATTGCTGCGCAGACCACGGCTGGGGATTCTCAGATGATCAGCCTGGCTGCACGTAAGATATGCCGAGCGATACGCAGATGTGGACCTACAAACTAATGTCATCTTCATAATGCGCTGTCCGTGGTATTAGTGATAGAGGCGCGATGCATTGTGCATTATTGTCGCATGAACTGCATGTTCTGGGCGCAATGTGGTAGGCACGTGCAAAAATTTCCATCAAATTTTTTGCTCACGCAAATCTAGAAATGCATCCGTCCTAGGCGGAGGTGCGTGACGCAGCACATCTAGGCATGCCACACCATTGCCAGACAGACTAGAGTAGTGCCGTAGAGATTGCAAGATTGGTGCACGCGCACGCACGCGTCGTGCCGTGCCGTGCGCTAGCCTCAGAGCTAGCGTAGCTAGCGCACGGAGGCTGCTTCAAACACAATGACCAGACAACACGCGCTGCACGGCAAACGGGTGGCCTTGTTGTGATGTGCGTGCGTGCTGGCAAAACAGCCCCAAAGCCCTCTGGCCCTCTAGCCCTGCCCATCTGCTCCAGCAGTGTTGCTCAACATGCAACAGTCTGTGGAGTGTCTTGCTGGCTTGCAGTGCAACAAGAGCGCGTGAGAACACGAACAAACAGGAATGGAGGGTTCAATTGTTGATCATTTGATTGATGGTGTGAATTTGCGAACCTGCGGAGCGAGGGCTGAAGCTATGCTGTCGGTGCACAAGACTCATGCATTGCCAGATTGCGAGCTAGCGAGGGCGCTTGCAGCAAAGAAGCCCCACACTGCGGCACAGCTGGGCAGCGTGGACCGACACTTGCACCGTGAGTTCGTGTCGCTGCCGCCTGCGTGCACCTGGCAGTCAAACACTTTGAACCTCAGCTCCATCTAGCCATCGTTCAACTCAACTCATTGAATGAACGATTCACAGTGACACGTTGCGAGTTTCGAGCTGATTCTCTGTTGCACAAGGACTCAGGTTTGAAGTTCGTTTCACAGTTGATTGTGATTTCTGATTGATTGATTGATTTGTTCATTGAGACATTCACAGCAAGATGCACATTCCAGCGCTGCTAGCAAGCTGGATGCGCCTCTTGCAACCGGTCACAACCACCCCATCCATTGATGTCAAGTCAGTGAGAGTGAGAGTTGTCTGCATGCAATCTGGCATCAAAATCCTCAGTTGGTGCCAGCGCGAAACCAGAATGACAGATTGCTCATGCACTCCCCGTTCATTTTGCATGCGCGACAAGCACAGAACAAGCCATTCCGAGCTCCAACCACACGTAGGAGGCGATATCTTTCATTGCGCAAGCAAATCACACCATGGGGCATGGTTGCAGTGCGGAGGGAACTCCCAAGGAGCAAACGATGAAAAACAAGGATCTAAATTCAGCGCCCGTGAAGAAGCCAGTTGCCGGTCTTATGAGTGGAAAGAGTGAAGGGACTGATCTGCAATTGCGACGTAGCAAAAGTAATGATTCCAGCGTCATCAACGAAATAAATGACCAAAAATGCAAATAAGTAGCCACCAAACAGGCAATAAGTACTTGGCAAATCAACTAGGTGAAGCGAATAGCTCTTGTAAAGATCCTGGAGTGCAAGGAGGAAACATAGATCAGAAAAGGAATAAAGACGAAGGAAATGACCAGATGAACAAGTCAGAGCCTAAAGAAAACAAGGAAGAAGACCCTCAAAACGAGGCGGAATCATTTGATGTGAGATAGATCCTTGTGAATTTTGTCTACAGGCTGTTCATAGTTTCTTTATCAGAAAGAAGCAGACGACCAGATACAGGACATCGTTGATGATGTTATGGCTTCATGTAAGATATATGTTAGTTTTTGTTCTTCCTGGAATAACTTTCGTTGTCTATCTAGTTGACGAATTGGATGAGGAAGATCAGAAGAAAGTCAGGGGTCACGTTTACTTAACAACATGATTTGATAGTAAACGTTTATTCTCAGATTGAGATGATCAAAAGCAAAACTAAAGAGATTGGTGCTTTCGTGGCTAAGAAAATAGCGGTAAGCGACCGATAAAATATTTTCAATGACTCGAAAACAAATATACCACTTATTTTTATAGGACAAAGCAGAGTCTATTGGTACGAAAGTGCTAGGAGAACTCACACAGTTTGCGAATGTGAAGACAGGGATTAAAATCGATGCAAACTTTTCAAAGTCAGTTTCAGTTGGAAAACAAAAATGCTCGCCACTACACTCAACAAATTTTCTTTTCATAGGTTTGCAAAAGCAGGGGTGAAGATGGTATTTTATTTGATCATTCTATTTCCACTGTAAATATTAATAGGTAACCTTAAAATAGGCCGGCAAAGCTCTACTTTTAGCAGCTCACGCTGCCAGCGAAGTTTTGTTCCTCGTGAAGCCAATGATGGTTGGAACCCCTATGAACAATAAGATATCCATTACCATTTATTAATCTTCAGAGTCTACCATAGGTTATCGTGGACGCATTTAATTCAATGAGGGATATTGATTCAGAGGTATAAAGAAAATCTCTTCTTAACTCTCCCATGAATATATAAATTATTGTGCAAGGTTCAAACAATTCTCTCCAGACTGCTCAAATTTTCTATGCAACTTTGGGGCATAATGATAAGTGGAGTGGCAGAAAGGTGTTGAACATCATTGACTCAGGGAATAAACTTTAAATTATACATTTTTGCTCAGATGCAGAGGAATCGAGGGGAAAAAAGGAATCTTGTCTGAATTGAAGCTGCAAGTCCGTCGAGTTCTTACAAATGTACTTGTTGTTTTAACTCGCGTGAAGGTATCGTATTATTTTCAAAAAGGGTAGGAAAAGACTCACACAATGCTTCATACAGAACAAACAAAAAGACGATGGAAGTAGAAATTCGATTAAGCTCCGGGTTACTTTAATCCTTAAATTACTGAAATTACTATGCTCTTCTTTGACTTAAACAATGAAACAGTTAAAAATTAGTGACCTTCTCGAGGGTCTGAAAGCGGGACAAGAATCTAAAAATATTATCAACTATTATGAAAAAAGAGCAGAAGCTTCGATGTCCACAGATAGAATGACCTGGATAGAGGTTTCTACTTATTATGTATAATACATTGTAGAAAGTTATGGATATCATCTGTATTAGGTATGGCCATCCGCAGAGCCCGATGGACAAACTTTTGAGTTTGAAACGATCAAAAAACTTCCAAACTCGGAGAACAGTTCGATAAAGAAGAAGTATCTAAAAATTGTTCTTAATGTCGATGCGATCTCTGAGGTAGTGAAAGATTAATACAAGAAACATTTTCATACATAAGTGCACACACAACACACAACACACATATATTATATGTTCACATCAGTGATGTATTTTCAAGGGCCTCGCTTGGTATAAATTTTATAGGTTGTCTCCGAAGATACACCGGAGGAGCCCCTCAAAACGTTAATTCGAAAAGTTGTACCCAACGACAAAATCATTACTTAAAATCAGGTTTGTTTGACAAACTATGATATCTTGTTACAGGAAATATTAAATTATCTCGAAATATCGGATGGACAGGCGGAGGAGAAAAAGAAAAAAACCACCCTCACTGACTCAATAATGGTATGTCACGATTTCTAGCGAAGGTATTGTTTCAGGGATTTGGGATTTGTCGTTTTAGGGTTGGAAATCTGGCATTGAAGCGTTGATGCGAAATGCATTTAATGCTGTGGACCGGAAGTCTATGTTTCTGGAAATGGAAGAGCAGTTGAAACAGTAAGACTTTGGGAAGGAAAGAACACTATTATTGTAATCATTCCGAGTTTTCATGCTACAGGATAGTTATGAGTGCACATTTCAAATCCACTCTGATGGTCATGGATACTGTGACGAAGAACCAAGAAATGCTACAAGATCTTCATAAGTTTCATCTTAAAGTGAATCAGGTGTTCGATGGTCCATACTATACTGTTTGGACAGGTGGCGACTAATGATTAATTTTTCCAATAGAGTCACCTCAAGATCAACAATCCTGATCTCAGGCAGATATGGGAGAAACATTTCCCCCATCTTTTAATGGTGACGTGCATAAGAAAATTAACAAAAAGAGAATTCATTTGCTATGACACCAAAGGTCGATATTCAAGATTTTGCACCTGTGCTAGCAACATGGAAGCTGGACGTCAGCAAAGGCGAGGTAGTCATCACAATTTAGAGGGAAATTTATAGTAATATACACTAAGTAAGTCCTAACAGGAAGTCCGCGCAAATCGTGGAAATCTTGTAACAAGAAAGGATTTCGTAAATGAATCGGTAAGATGACTTGGATACGGTGCTTGAAAAAGATTAAACTTTATACAAACAGGCATTTGAGATAGCTGAAAACTTCACAGATATGCTTGTGTTTCTGGATCAACAACGCGGTGAGAAACCAAATCTAACTAATAAAAACAATTCTTCAATTTTTCTCAAACTTAGGAAAGGGAGATGAGGCAGATAGTAAGGTTTGAATTAAATTACATACACTGGAGATATTTTGATACACACACACACACACACACACACACACACACATATATATATATATATATATATATATATATATATATTATCTACAAGGTGCATTATATGGAGGCTAATGTGTGGTTTCCACGGGAGAAAAAGCTTAATGATTCCATTGAGGTATAAATTTAATTTAACATGTTCATTCAGTACTTAATTAGTACATTCTAACTTTAGGAGCACCTAGCAGAATTTCAAAAGTGGCAAGCCGAAGATACCCGAAGAGTTTCAGATCTGAAAAAAAAATATGTAATCAGCTTAATAATCATGATAGAGATGTCACGTGAAACTCTATTTTTCTGCAGCAAGACTCTTTGAAAATCTTATCAGAGAGAATAGAGGAAGAGGACAGAATGGGTAGAACTACTGAGGCCTTGCTTATGAAGGGCATGGAATTTAGTTTGCTGGTGAGGGCCACATTATGTACATTAAATTTTTTGGAGTATGTAAGTATTGATCCATCTTAGCGCAAAGTTGAGAAACTGGACGAAGCTGAAGGCCGGGAGAGAAATAGAAAATTTGAGATCATTCAACAGCTCCATATCAAAGTAATCTAGTTCTATTTCGAATGTTATATGATTTGAAATAGAATGAAAATGTTAGGGACCACAAAACCATCGGGAAAGATTGAAGGTTGGAAATGGGCTCTTGGTTCAAGCGCGTTACCTATCAGAAAAAAATGGAACTAAAATATTTCATCAACCGAGTTATAAGATTGCAATAGAGTATCTAACTCAGGTAAATAAGATTAAATTTAAATATGATAAAGGCTAATCGTTGAAAGTATAGGCTTCCGATGAAGAATCCCTCAAGCACTATGGTGAGGAAAGCGAACAGGTTACAATGATGATCCTTACTAACCTACTATGGGATGAAATGCTTGAAAACTGGGGCTCTTTGGACTCAAAGAAACCTGAATACTCGAAGAAAATTGAGTCATGTCGAAAATCTTCAAACAGAATATCAAGGTACATTTTCTTCTTTATAATAGTTTCGAAGCTTACACATTGCAACAACTTACAAGATTGCTTCAGCGAATATATCTGACAAATGATTCCGAGAAGAGTTCCACAGCTGCCTTCTTCTTGTCTCTTCTCTACAGAGACCTTTATGAAAAAGAAATTATGGAGAACCCAGATAGCAAAGAGGTTGCTAAAAAGAAGCTACATGTACTCATTATGTCACCAAGTGATAATAAAATTCAGGTGGCTAAGTCAGTGAAATGGTTTTTCACCAATGAAAGGTAAATTAATGCTTTGTTTCTCGAATTAATAAGTAGTTAAACTTATACTAAACCATTACAAGTCGACTACCTGTGAAATCCTTGATTGGGAATGGAATGGATGAGCCTGAAGCTATTCAGGGGCTTTCTAGAAAAGTTGGAAGAGCTGCACTAAACAAAATACTGGTCTGTGTACATCACAACTTAGCAACTTAGCAACTTTCTGAGATGAATATTTGAAATTCTACAGGAAATACATTGGTGCGAATATGCTCTCGAAAAGGGGGAAAAGGTTTCAGCTGAAACGTTAACTCTAATGTGAAAAGGATATAACTTCAAAACTATTAGGGCTATATTCTCTCTAACCTTGCTTACCTTTATGGATTTATTGGAGAATATGAAAAAAAGAAACAGATTTTGAAGAAGGTTAGCGTTAAACTATATTGAACTATAACGGGCTCTTGCATAAGATCTCAATATTGATTGGAGCAATAACAATAAATACTGTTCCAGGGATCAGACCTCAACGACGCCGTCTGCTTGTATAACCTCGCTGACGAAATTAAGAAGGATGGATATAAAGAAACTGTAAGTTTTTCACTAGCATTCAGCGTATGAAAAGTCACGTGGTCTATTCAGGTGCTTTTGCTAGAGAGGGCTGGGAATATTGGCCATGTTCCTAGTCTGCAACGCCTCGCTGTATATCATTTCGATAAGGTAAAGAGAAAGGGAATTGAAAAATCTGAGGAAGAGGTATTGTACTGATTCGCTTCCAAATATTGAAGAATTTAAGCATTAACACGTAAAGGGTTTGAAGTATATTCGGATGGCTATGGATGCTTCAAAAGATCAAAAGGATTACGAGACATTCAAATTTCTATATGGGTAAACAATATTCAACCGCTCAATTTTTAAACTAAACTTAATGCTGTTAAAAGTCACCTCGAAATGCTGATTGACAATCCAAAGAGAACAATTGATGCTGCAGAAGTAAGCAGAAAGAAGGTATGACGATTCCTTATTGTGATGAATGTGAAAAAATACTTAAACGTAATCTAGGTGGTATACCGCTGGCTTCAACGATTACCTAGCGATAGTTTTTCTGTTGCAACCTTTGGACCAAGGCTTGAGGATGTTGCGCAATTGAAGTCGCGAACACCCACTCCAAGCCCTCGCCCTAATACGACTTCTGGGAATAGTAAATACGTTTCGTTTATCCTATCGTCGAGAGCAACTGGGGAAGATAGTCCTCTCACCCCGACGGCGAAATCTCTACCCAGTGTGGACAAACAAGCCAAAAACCCTTTTGATGTTGATGAAGATGATGAGGATGAAGTAGATAAACCTGCGATATCGCAAGTTAATAAGAGACCACGCCCAAGGATATCATTTCAAGATATGCACAACAGAGAAAATAAGAGTCCGTCTACACGGGGTGTGGTAGAAGGAACAGTCGAAGGTGCTGTGGAAAAATCGTATATCGATAGATATAAGGAAAAAATGGAAGAAATGTCCAGTAATTCTATTGGCAATGGGGTCGAAGAATTAAATATCGCAAGTGACTTGCTTAAAAAAGCAATCGAAAACGGTGAACATAAAGCCGCTCATACAATGTACAAATTTGTGGATAAGTACCGAGGAACCCGGGGTGGGTATCGTAAAATCAGAGAACTATTGGAATTTATAGTCGACACTGATAAGACTATGGTTCGCTTCGCTGCTGCTTATAGATTAGCTTGCTATTACAAAGAGGGAAGAAAAGGAATACCGAAAGATGAGACACTTTATAAGTATTACATGAAAATTAAGTCCGAAGAAATCGATCATGAAGATGCAGGTTTTTCAAGGAAAGTAACAATTTAAATAAACCAAATTCATATGTAAGACGATGTCATACCAGGATCAAGTTGGGTATACCTCGATTGTGAGTAGTATACACATATCAATGTGCACGCATCACATGTACATCTAGCTTCATTCTGGAATGTAGGAATAGCTTTTGAGTGTCACAGCCACATTTACATTGCCGCCATTTCATCATTGTCACGCACTGGTCGTTCTACCGCACAACGTGCACTGCGACCTTCAATGTGATGCGCTTTGCGGCGCCTCACATAAAACAGAGCACAATAAGTATGCAGCATGCAAACAGGTGCATGTGCTAGTGTAAACAAACACGCAAATGTCGAGCAAAACCCTCTCTAGCCACTTTCTCTTTAATTCAGCACATGTTTCGTACAATTTGCACATTGCATGCACACATACGCAATCATAGTGTCTGGCAGCTTTGGTCATTGTAGCCAAGCAAAGTTTGCACATGCCTCTCTAGCCCTGCTCTTTTGGAAAATAAACTAGATTCCGTACATGCTGCAGCAGTTTGTCTAAAAGTTGTTAAAACTTTCGTATTTGCCTTTACTGTCAAACGGCATGCGTGACAGCTTGCTGCTGTCTACGTTGTTTTCATGACAGTCAGAGATGCGTGCGTTCTTGCAGTACTAGAGAGGCGCAATTCACTTGATAAAAAATATGTATAAATCACATGTGCAACTACATGTGCATAGTACACATTTTCCCGATGTGTTTGCAACATCTAGATATGCGCATAGGACACAATGCGCTATTGTTACGGACAGAGCTACTTGGAGATAACGAAGCATACCCAAATTTGATACTTAACTTAAATTAGGCAGGTGACGGTTCTTCTCCCTCCTCGCTTACCGCAGGGTCCAAAAGCTGTTGGGAAGCAACCTTGTTCGCTGCCTCTTCGGCGGCAGAGGCGGACTTTTCCTCCTCTAAACCTCCGGTCTTTGTGATAACTTGTAATTGCGTCCCAATCTCCTTCACAATTTCATTAGCGTGGCCGTCTATGCGACGCACAACAGCAGCGAGCGGAGATTCCGTAAACACGCGCTGCATCAGAAAGTCGACGTAGAAGACCATGTTCCCTGTCATTCGTACAAAAGGAAAAAGAGCAGTAGGGGAAGACATATAGAGAATAAAGGAGACCCGAATTATCCTTATTATCGATCGTGATCATGGTCATGAAATACACGGACACATACACATAAGCACACACACACACACACACACACACACACACACGTATAACTTAATACGGGGGAAAGAGGGATATATAGATACACACACACACACACACACACACACACACACGTATAACTTAATACGGGGGAAAGAGGGATATATAGATAGATACACACACACACACACAGAGAGAGAGAGAGAGAGAGAGAGAGAGAGAGAGAGAAATTGAAGAAAAAGCATTGGAGAAAAGAAGAAATGTGAAAGAGCACCTAATCCGCCGATTGAAGAGACAACGTGGTAGCGCGACACGTAAGCACCCTTCCAAGTGAACTTCATCAACCAGCTAAGTGTTGATGATTGATGACCGGATTGAAGCGCAAGGCAGATCATCAGGCAATGAATCAAGATCAAAGAACGAAGCAAAAACCGATTAAATAATTACGCATGGAAAGAAATGTTTCCCAGCACTCGAGAGCGGCTGCATATGTGCTACTTCCTGCGTTACCATAAACCCCCCTCCCCCCCCCCCCATGCCTCCTCGCTATTCTTTTCTTATTGCACTCGTTCTGCCAGAGAGAGAGAGAGAGATCAACGGGTAGGTATTTGGTTATTTACTACTTTAAAAGGTATAGCATGCGATAGCCTCCTAACATGGCCACGATCCCGAAGCTATATGGGTCCGCACGCGAGTCCAAGCGGTACAGCAGCACATATCTAATTATCGGAATAAGGAGTTACACCAGCTTGATTTAAGACGTCCCCAACAAAGGAAAATGTTGACTACTGCCGCGTTTTCTCTGATATTTCCCATGCAGGAATAATTCGGATTGATAATCACTATTATATAGCTGCTACTCACTGTGGAAGCAGTGCAAAAGCCTCGAGAAAGATGGAGAACGTCCACAGAATCTGCACCCAATAACCATCAGCCCCTTGTTCAGTTCATACACGATGAATGCATACTTGCTTACTCAACGACCAGCTCAGCGAGTGTGAGTGAGTGGGATGTGTGTGT